>JANSTX010030188.1:0-14339 GCA_027564355.1 Penthetria funebris | reverse complement strand
ACACAAATATTGCCTCCGCACAACTGTTTAATTTCCCACTAACACTAGAGCCGAATTAATTAACATTTTCAATCGATCAACTAAATGTTTCAAATTATTTACCTTATTATTATCAGTAGTTGTTGTAGTACTATCTACAATATTTTCTTCATCCCTTAAACAATATGTACATCTACAATTAATATACATTTCTTTTAATTTTTGTTTACGTTTATTGTATGTCATTGTCTTATAATGAATTCCATACGAAACTGTTAACTCTTCACCAAATTCAATATCTTTACAAGCTTTTAATGCAATATCACCATTTGCTTCTAAACTAATATTGAAGTAAAAGTAATGTTAATTGTTTTGAACATGTTAAAAGTTTTAATGAAAAAAAAAATAAATAAAAAAACTTACACAATTACTAAATTAGGATCACAAGAATGTTTCAATAACGAAAGAATTGGAAACATTCCACGTACTACTTGATATTTATTTAAATTTCCGACTGTAACATTTTTATACAATTCCTTGGCAACAGAATCTAATGTAAAACTAACCTTATCATATTTACTTAAAACTGAAAATAAAAGAAATTTTTCAATTAAAAGTAACACAAATTCCAAATATCGAATACAGTTGGTCTGTTCGAAAATTACAATTAAAAAATTTACTAAAGTTCTGAAACATACCTTCATGATTTTCATTATCGTATTCTAATTTATATGGTACTTGATCATTAAACAGAGTGTCTGTTATTATTTCACGAATTCTGTCCGGTTGATAGTAAGCATTACCAACATCATCTTCAATTGGCAATAATTTATTTTGTACTTCATCAGAGGATGCAAAAAATAAATCTTTATTTAATAACATTTGTTGCAAAAATGATTGTGTCATTTTCCTATTCTTATTCAAATCAAATTTAAAATATTTTAAACTATTCAAACAACCGTCTTTTATTTTTTGACTATTATCATCAGTTTTTTTATTCCATATGCTGAGCTCACCCTCGGTATTAAGTAATTGAAATGATAATTTACAAACTTTCATTTTTATTTGGGCTGTATGACGCATAATTACTGTGCCCGCAAAAAGCTATACACCCAAAAAGAAAAATGAAAAAAAAAAAAAAAACATATACTTATCATATTACTATCATATTATCAGTTTAGTTGTTCAAAAAAATTAAATTAATGAATAGATTAAAGGCAGAGAGAGTATAGTGACTTACAATGTATATATCATCTCATCATAATCATAATCATCATCACAATAATGATATTAAGGTTTAATACTTAATTTCACAGACAAAATACTAATACCTATATTATTGGCCATGATGTCTCACACCATGAAACTGACATATATTGTGACTGTTATCGTGTTACCGATGGTATCAAGGAGTAGTGGCACATATAGATTAACTAAGTTTAAGATGTTAGGCATAAGGCAGACAAAAAATTGTGAAGAAACAAGTTGCAACAGGAGGAACTACTTATGAATATGGAATATGGCAATAAATTTCACTAGAATATTATTTGAATTATACTTACTTCTGCTTCTTTATTATCAAGTTTAGTGGCATTACAAATACTTTGTAATAAATCGGTGTGTTTATGTAAATAATTGGAGAGTCTCATCGCATTCTGGAAATTTTTTGAATATTTACAAAATACATTATTCTATGATTTTTTTTGAATTTTTTTTTAACGATCTTTTGTTTGTTTAATATTCAGATAAAACTACTTACCATCAGACAATATTTAAAATCAATAAGTTGCAATAAATGGTAATTCGGATCAATATTTAAAATAGTGCAATAATCATAAATGATTTCTTTTTTCGATTGTTCCAATAATAAATCATATAATTCTTTTGCTGTAGTAAAAGATCTGAAAAAAATATAAAACGAAAAACAATACATAAATTATTTAAATAAATACTCGCAAATAAATTAATGATAGGTTTTTTGTTTTACCAATTCGGACATTTGGTTTTGCAATAATTAATTCATAATTGCATAGGTTGTTGGTAATTATTTTTGTTTAGTTTACTTTTAAAATCGACTATTATTTAAATATTTTCTTTGTTATAATAATTAGATTATTTAAATTAAAATTATGACTAGCCTTAGGCGTACAAAGAAAAATAAACTAATTACAGGTAACCGAAAATTATTCAAATTATTTAATATTAAATATTATAATGTTTGATTGGACATTGCGGATATCAAAACATTTCAAGGTTATATGGTATAAATTTAGATTAATTACCTACTTGCGGACAAATAATTTAATTTATAAATATTATTATGTGTGTTAAAATGTAGATATTTATGAATAATAGAATGCAGAATTTTGTTTATATCTTTTTTATTTATTTAGATTTGAAAAACCAACTCTGTTTTAAATATTATTTAAAAATATAATTGAGACTTAGTTCATTGTACTAAATTCGATATACACATTCAATGTCATGTATAAAAATTTAATAAAAAACTTGTAATTATGAATTGATTCATTAATATTATGTATACTTAATTTCTTTGTTCTGGTTTTTGTCGTTTTTTTTTGACTAAAATTTCCCAAATTACGTAAATGAAGACGAGTTTAAAAGTTTTTCATTAAGAACCAGAACTACATACAAAAATACACATATACTATCAATATATTTTGTGGTATTTTCAAATTAAACTTAAAAATCCTTTATTTATGTAATAATATAATTAACAAATAAAACAATTTGTGAATACTGTCCATTTTAGCGATGATAACGCATAAATTCGTATTATTTTTCATAATATAATTTATTAAAGTTTATTGGATATATTTGAATTTTTATGTGTACATAAGTGTATATTAAATTGGGACAGTAACTTGTGATTAGAGTTCTTCTAGACCTTCTTATATTTAATATAGAAAATAGAATACTAAATGAGTAAGGCTCAAGTGGACTTATGAGACAAGGAAAAAGTGAGGAGAGTTGTAGTACAATAAAATTGATGCAAATTCAAAAACCTTTAATTACATAAAACTTGATACGCATCTCGACATTAAATGTGACCTGGACT
The DNA here is from genome assembly GCA_027564355.1 of Penthetria funebris. NCBI lineage: Eukaryota > Metazoa > Arthropoda > Insecta > Diptera > Pleciidae > Penthetria > Penthetria funebris. Next base: position 11,281 of record JANSTX010030188.1, on the reverse strand, counting down.
ATATTCTTGAAGAGAAACGACTATTGTTAATTTTCGATTTTAGATTGAAGTCATAAACATATCCATTATGATACTTACCAAAGCAAGAACTATGTGGAGGAACTAATTTACTTTCAAATTCTTCGATAACACTTAAGTGAGAAATGTTTCATGTAATTTTATACATGAATTCTTGAAAATTATACAAACAAATTCTTGATAACTCTATTATCTTGCTGTTTTTTTACTAGCAACTTCTATGATATAAATGAAAGCTCTCCTTTTGTTAAGAATTGAATATAGATTGTCGGAAAATTCAGATCCATTAAATTTGGTATACTCAGTAGCAAAGATGTCCAATAGTTTATTATGGCAGTAAGAAGATATCAACCGATTTAAGTGGTGTGTTAAAAAAAGGTTAAAGTCTGTTTTTCCAGATATTATATTGATATACAATCAATAGCGATTTGTCGTAATCAAAATAAATATTTGTAAATGAATGAACTCGTATTTTACAAGAGAACATATAGGGCAACAAAAAGACTATTGTCCATAATGATGTTTTCACTGCCAAAAATAAAGAAGCAAAATAATACGACCAAACATTATGAAATTAATTATCCCCAACAAGCTATTCTCCGTATGGATGTGCTATTTTTTAAAAAACGATGAGTGACAAATCTGTCACATGGTTGCCCCTAAGTAAAGCATTTCACTCCCGTCATATATCAAGTGTTCAACTCAGTTATTTTTAGTTATATTAGATTATGCTTACCGTTAAATCATTAATTATAAACTTCAGCAAAGAAAATGTTTCAGACCTAACGAACGAAAATAAACAAATATATTTAGAATTATAATAGAATATCTGACTCACTAGTGTCGCGGTGTGTTTAATTTAAGTAAAAAAAATGTGCATGTGTAAAGAGTGTTTTAATGCCACCGTTAACAAAATCCATTCTTCGTCGAAGTGAAATAAAAAATCTGCATTGGAATGGAAAAAATGTGTTTTAGTAAACCATTTTGTCTCGCTTTTAATTGTGATATAGTAAATATAATTAGTTATGTTTGACATAAGCAAAGTAAATGGATGACTAACGTATGGTATAGTTGTAAAAGACACAGACAAAAAGTATTAGAAATTATAAACTAATACTAACCTTACTAGTTCATTTTTAAATAAACATTTTTCCATAAAAACCATACCACGTAAAAATAATCTAATTGGCAATTTTGCATCTAAAATTGGTATTAATCGAATTCTATATCCAAAACATTCATATTGATGTATACGTCTATCATCTTTCCTACATTCAACTGAACAATAATTAAACCAATGACAATCTGAACACCTATATGTATTTATAATAAGAAAATTAATGTTATTATATTGAAATATGTATTAACAAAATTAAAATTTAAATTAACAATATACTTACGGTAATGAATATTGAAGGATTTTCATACAAACATCACAATTTAAGTTTTCAGTTAATAATTGATGAACAAATGGTTTATCAATAATAGCAGTATTTGATTTTGGAATTTTACGATTTGTGACGATTACATTCTTATTGTTTTTCTTTCTGTTGAATTAAATTAGAAATATTAATTTTAATTCTTTAGAAGCTAGGTTTTATTTTAATAATTCTTTTTTTTTTACATTAAACTACAAGCAACTGATGCACCACGTATTTTATAATAAATGGATGTAAAACCTTCATATGGTTGATATGAAACTTCATCTTGACTACTATCTTCTGTATTTATTATTAAATCAATTTCTTGTTGAAGTTCATTAAATTGTAATGGAAAATTATCTAGTATAAATAGAATAAACTTTATAGAATCTTAATATAAATGTTAACATTCATTATTATTATATACAAGGAACGGAACAAAATAATAATTTAAAAGCAATAGACTTATTGGGTGGGCGAAAACAAAACGAACTCTCTTTAGGCGCGAGGAATTGAATAAGGTAGAGTATACTACAATATATCTAGGGATAAAGTGATATTCTTGTACAAGTGTTTTTTTTTTAATATTTAAAAAAAATAACAAATAATCAATTATAATTATCTGGTAATAAATTTAAATATTTCAGTAGAATGGTGCATAAGTCCACGGGTGTTACCGGTGTCATCGCGTAAGAAGTGGTTGATTAACATATATAATAGTCGGTCACTGTTATATGTGCTGTTAAATATTTAGAATTAGAAACACCACTAAGAATATTATTTTTTTAAAATAGAAACCTTTTTTTTTATCCTTTTAGTATAGTCAATAGGACATTCAATACTTTTGTGTCTCAGAAATAATTTTTATAACAAACATTAATTAACTTACAATTTGTATGCAGTTCCAGTTCCATTATATAACTATTATATCTAGAATCATTTTCTAGAAAACACAATAAAGTTATTAAACAAAATAATAAAATATTTAATTGTAATTTTTACCATCACATTTGTTATCGTTCAATAATTTCTTTTTATTTTTATAATATTCTTTGAAAATTTCAAGCATACGCATTGAATTTTTCTTATCATTAACTTTTATATAGCAAAATGTTAAATTACGTATATTTGCTGGATTATAGCCCAAACGTAATGGTGCTGGTACTTCTAAGGTGGCTTCATAATCCATTATTGCCATCTAAAATATTAATGAAATATAAATGTAAATGATATTGTAATTCATCGTAATTGAGTTGTTTTCTATTTTTCTTGTGTTTTATGGAGTCATACAATTAGCAGTTTAATCGGATAAGAATTATAAGACATTTAAAATTATAAATTTTTCAATATATGTAATTGAATAATGAAAAACACATGTAAAATATGAAATTTAATTTATAATATATGAATCAACGTTGTACTATTATAGATGATAAATTGATGATAATACTATATAAACTAAAATGTGACTATGAATTTTTTTTCAGAACAGGTTTGTTAGAATTATTATAATACATATTGCATAATCTTAATGATCATAATATTTTGAAGATCGATACTGGGACAATAAAGAGAAAGTTTTAATACGAATTCAAGTGTTATTCTATAGAATATCTTATTTCATAACACAGTCATTCATTGTCTATAAAAGAATATCAAAAGTGCGAAAAAAAAAATTATTTTCAACTGGTAGGGAATATATTTTTCGTTTTATCTTAACATCTGCATTATGGTTGAATAGAAGGATTAAAATTTAGTAATAATATGTTTATATTACATTAATTGATGGTAGAATAGGTATCTTCTTTCAATATCAATAAGTAAATAACAAAATCTTTCATGTATAAAATCAACAATATAAACATAACCAAATATTATCAAATTACACAAACAAAATTTAATAAGGCGCGCAACACATTGACATCAAAATTTATACGCAAAACAACAGTTAATATTAAAAGGTATCACATAAAGAAATAATTTTTAAAAAAAACATAAATATTCAACTTATCCATTGTAAGGGGTATAATCTTTAAAGATAATCAACAATTTTAATATGTATCCTAATCGAATAATTATATAAAGACAAAGAAAAAACTGTAAATATTCAACTATTCTTAAGCTTTTCTATATTACTAACAGTAAATTTCTAAAATTTAATATGTTGAATCATATGCAAATGTAACACTCTACCATTGCCAATTTGATAGACAGACATATTTGTAAACAAAACAATTTTGAATATAACCTATAATTTTGCGGTAATTTTACATGAAATATTTATGCAATTTAAACTATAAAACAAATATTATAGTCATATTTTCCAAGCACCATTCAGGCAAATTTGTTCTACAATTATATTTTTAATTTATAATTTACCTTATATTCATTGTTCATTAAAAAAATATCTCCCCTAGAACACAATGAAAAGAATAATAACTCTGTACTATTTGGTACAATGTGAATAGCCCAAGTTATTGATTGTAGAGCAGCTGTAATATTACCTAATTCTAAAATTAAATTAATTTTCACTTTAATACATAAAAAACCAAAATTAAAAAAAAAAAAACAAACGTTACCTGCATAATGTTTTGATTCTACAAAGGCTGATTGTGCACGATTTAATAATTCTTTTTGTTTTGGTATTGCATTCTGTAATGTTTCTATCCATTTTGCTGAATCTCTGCAAAATCATATTAAAGTTTTAAAAACAAAACAAAAAGATAAAAGAAAAAAGAAAAAACAGTTATTGTATTAGCAAAACACCAATGTAATTAGCAAATTCTACCTCATGTTCGGCAAAAAAAATACATTTTGTAATAAATCAACTTCATGTGTATTTCTATTCAAATCCAAAAGATTAATATTGGAATAAAATTCTGAACTTTCCATTATTTAATTTGATTTTATGTTATTGAATATTTATAATCATTTGTAACTTTAAAATCTCACAAATATTCACTTGTTGAATACCGCTAGTCGTCTCTGTGTCTTGCTTGATGATAACAACTCAAAGTGATTGGTGAAAACTATAAATATAAACAAAAAAGAAAAAAAAAATGACATTTATATTGATCAGCGGTTTGTACACGTACAATGTAAAGCGCTGTATTTGTTAAAGAGAAAGCATTTAATTATAAATATTCAAAGATTGCAATCAATCATAAATTATAATTGTGTAAAAATTCAAATTTGAAAATTGTGAATAAATGAGAAAAGAAAATATGCTGATTGAAATTTTTTTATTGCATATTTATTGCTTAATTAAATCAAATTAATTATTTAATTTAAATAACAATATGTACATTTATTACATTAATCTTATACATATATATATATATATAGTATATTTCTATCTACTACTAAGGAAGACGAATAAACATCTAGATTGTTTGATTTTTCCAGTTCCTAGCATATGCTCGAGGATAAAATGGAGATCTCTGCTTGCAATTGTGTATCCAATACTGACAATAATGACAAATTTATTACACTGCCATTATATCAGTTTTATTAAGTTCACTGCGCGTTTATGATTTAAATTTCTAAATTCTATCACATGTGATGGATTTGATAGTTGACAATCTAGACTATAGGCAACTAAAACATCACAAGTGTTCAAAGCTTGGTTTATACTGTATTTTCCAATTTTGTCATGAACTCATATTGTTTAAAGATAGTTATCTTAAACTAGACATCATCCATATATCCTCATGTTGATTAGACACAAACGTTTTTAAGTTCGACAATGTTAACTGTATTGTTGGAGTTAATATGGAAATTAATATTGAATAATTTAAGTATAAATATAACAGTTAAACTAATTTCCGATAAGTAATAAATAAACGCAAAGTTTTTTTTAGAACTGATCGTTAAATTTGCTGCTGAATTCAATTGAGCCACTCCGAATTGGGTACATATTTCAAGTTGCATATTGTAACCTCCAGTTGATCGACAATCGGCTAAAAGGCAATTCATGGATTTCAAAATTAACTTAGTGAAAACATTCTTTCGATGCTATAATATGGAGAGATGATGATGAGTAAAATTCAATTGAGTCAATCTTCCATAAAAAAGTTAAATAGACGCAAGGGTCTCGTATAGTTTAGTTTCTTGAAAATTGTCAGCGCTATACTATAGTTAACAGATACATTGGTCAATAGCACCGAAGCGTAGCAGAAATTACTATTTCTAATAAGTACACTAATGAAAATTTATTAGTTATATATATCTACATATCATACTGCGATCACTAAAAGAAATAACTGGAAAACAAGTTAGGATAACTACATATCGGTCATATTTAATAGTGCATATTAACTAGAAATCTATTTCTAAGATTGACATAACTTATTAGCACTCAGTAATTATAGTTACAGTGCAACTTCCAATAACTACATATTGTGACTGTATATAAACCAAAGTCGTTCTCATGCCTCCCGTTATGCCCAAGATATATTAAACTTTTGATTTTACCGGTTTAGAACTATTACCACTAGACCACAGTATACCATCCAGATAACATCCTCTCATATGGTTCCCAATTTTAGGCTTGTTAATCTCTTTACTAAAATTCAAATACTGGTATGAATTATAGAAAGTAGAATAACCGCTAAAAGTATGTGATCAATGAGTCTAAAAGTGATCATAATAAAAGATTAGATCATCTGCAAGTGCAGACGGAATTTTATGGTTATGACATGTATGGTGGGTGCAACGTTGTAATCGTAGATTTCTTTCTACCTTTGACCAGTAAATTTATTTAACAATTTTCTCCATAATCTTTAGTATCATGAACGAAAGACTGATATTAATTTACATGACTTACCATCGGCAAACAGTGTCACAATTTATGTAAATTCCTGCATAATTACGATAATATTAGCTTTTTATTTTCAAATTTGTCTCTGCAGTTTTCACAATTTTATATTATAATATTTTTCTAGCTATTTGCGATTAAAATACATAACTCATTCACCAAAAATTATCATTTTCGTTAAAGTTTCACACACATAATTTACATTATTTTGATTGTTTTGTACAATTTCAGATCACAGCAGTTTAGTTCAGTTAGACCATCACGTTCATCATATATGCATAGACCACTTGAACCAAAATGTGCAATAATGCCAACAACTCCATGTTCTGAATCACGTTATCGAACTTTAGATGGAACATGCAATAATTTACGAAAACCAATTTGGGGTGTAGCCTTTAGAAGGTATGCTTATTTTTATTTTTTTTTTTATTTGTAATCCGAAAGTTTATCAATAAATATTTTATATTTTTATGAAGATATTCACGTCTTCTGTCTGCAAAATATGGTGATGGAGTGGCATCACCAACATTATCTTTAACTGGAGAAGATTTACCTAATTCTCGTTTAATATCACTTGTTGCATTTGGCGAAAAAGATGTACCCGATCCAGAATTTACATTAGCAAATATGCAATGGGGACAAGTTGTTACACATGGTAAAATTTTTATGTTTATCTAATAATAAAATTATGTTTATATATGATATATAGCCATAATATATCTGAATTTTGGACCTGATTATCTGGTGCCCGCCCATATCACCTCAAATCGTGTATAAATGCGTAAACTAATTTAAATTTTTAAAATAATAGGAATGGTTGCGATACTAATTCAGATTATTTAGTATGTCAATTGGGACATGTAAATTATAATAAATGCATAATTTTTTTGTCTATTTACCTCATTTATATCTTATGTTGTTGATCGAGCAAGCAGCATAAATTTGACTAGTTTTTCTCTTTCTTGTTCCTGGTGGTATTTCTTATTTCAAGTCGAAGAACCTGCTTCTCAATCTATTTCTCCACCACAAATTTCTGCCTTATTTCGTTTCATCCTTGTCACAGCATTTTCGACTTTCTGTGGAGTAATTGCAATAACTGGTCCTAAAATAGGATTTAGGTCGGGAATCCTCCGATTATAATTTTCTTAGTTTAGCAACTGATTAAAGTATTATTTCCAGCAATCATAACAATTTCCCTTTTATCTTAAACGCTGAAGGAATGTATGATTTTGCCTGCAGTATTTTGTATATCGTTACGATAGCCAGGGTCAAGAATTTCATATAGCTGATTTGTTGCTCTAGATTCAGCAATATTAACTGACCTTTTTGTTTTACGTTTTGCCTGTTTATACATATCTGAATCATAACTAGAGCGATTTTTTGCCAATTTTTGAATGATTTTTTCTTACTTCTGATTTTGCACTGAATCTCGCCGTTGTTCCACCAACCAAGTTATGATTTTCAATATATAATGAAAATTTTGACAAGTTTTGACTTACTTTTAGAAACTATTTTAATGTCATTTCAGACAATTTGTAATTTTTATTAATCACATATATTTAATAATAATAATTTTAATTTCAGATATGAGCTTGTTGTCTGGTTCAACTCAATCAGGTATGTAATAAATCCGATTTTTATATTTGTTTAGGTAGTTGCAGTCAGATAGCAATTATTTATTTTATAATTTATTTATTTCATTATAGGCAAACATCCAATTCGTTGTTGTACAGATGATGGCCAACTTGTTGGTAAACCAAATGCTCATAGAACTTGTTATCCAATTATAGTACCAAAAAATGATCCGGTAATGAGACAACATAATGTGGAATGTATGAATTTCGTTCGATCATTAACAGATCGAGATAATAATTGTTTTGATGTACATGAACATAGACAAGCTCAGCAACTTTCAGCTGTTACATCATTTATGGATTTGTCATTAGTATATGGAAATTCTGATGAACAAAATAATGACCTTCGTGCATTTAACGGTGGTCGAATGATTGTTGAACAACGATTTGGTGTAGATTGGCCACCACAAATTGAAAATGCAACTGGTACATGTGACATACAATCACAACAAGATACTTGCTATCAAACTGGCGATTTACGTGCTAATCAAAATCCAGGTCTTACAATTATACAAATTGTTCTTTTAAGAGAACACAATCGATTAGCCGATAATTTAAGACAAATTAATCGACATTGGAGTGATGAAATTCTATTCCAAGAAGCAAGACGTATTAATATTGCACAAATGCAACATATAACTTATTATGAATGGTTACCGATTTTCTTGGGTTTGTTCAAATAATATTTCTAAATTAAATCATACATTTTAATCTCTTGTTCTATAAATAGGAACTAATAATATGCTTGCAAATCACTTGATATATCCTACAACATTAGGCAGCTATATTAACGATTATGATCCTTCAGTGGATCCAGCTGTTTTGAATGAACATGCAAATGCAGCTTTTAGATATTTCCATACACAAATTGAAGGACGTTTAGAGTAATTTTTTTAAAATTTTATTATTCATTTTTTTCTTCCTCTTTACTTTACATTTCATCAGTTTATTGGATTTATTATTAATATATCTTATAGATATAATATTTTGTATTTTGTATTTATTAAATTTAAAAATTATTATTGTATTACTATAGTCTCGTTACTGAAAGTCGTTCAACTGCTGGTTCATTAAGGTTAAGCGAATGGATTAATCGTCCACTTATTTTAGAACAAAATGATAATTTTGATTCATTAACACGTGGTTTGGCTACACAACCTCAAGAATTGACCGATCATAATTTTGATCGTGAAATTAAACATTTCTTCTTCCGTCGATTTAGAAAATTTGGCATTGATTTAAGAGCAACTGATATCCAAAGAAATCGTGATCATGGATTGGCTAGTTATAATGATTTCAGAGAATATTGTGGATTAAGACGTGCAACTTGTTTTGAAGATTTTCTAGATATTATGACGCTAAAAGATGTCACCAATTTACGTTCATTATATGCTAGTCATGAAGATGTTGATTTAACTGTCGGTGGTTCTCTTGAAATTGATGTAAGCAGAACTAAGATATTTTTATTATTATTTTATAATTATTATAAATATTAATTAAAAATATATGAATAATCTATAATTAAAGGTTGCTGGAACATTAGCAGGCCCAACATTTTTATGTATAATGACGGAACAATTCTTTAGAACTCGTGTTGGTGATAGATTTTTCTATGAAAATGGTGATAAGATTTCATCATTTACAAGAAGTAAATAATAGATTTTAATTTTAAATGTATTATAACGTTTATAAAAAAAATATGTAAATTATCCTCTTTTCGATTCAAATTAGATCAATTAACTGAAATTCGTAAATCATCTGTTGCTCAATTATTTTGCAATAATGGTAATCATATTAATTCAATTCAACCTAGCGCATTTCTTAGGGTTTCATCATCGTAAGTTTTCTAACTTAATTTTTATATTCTGTATTATGTTTAAGAGGTTCTAAATGTTCTCTTTTTAGAAATCAAATAGTTCCATGTTCACAACTTGAACAAATGGATTTGTCAGCATGGAAGGATATAACACGTGGACAAGGTTACAGTCCATCACATTATGATAGTTCTAATTTTTATAATTCTAATTATAATCATCATTCACACTATGACGGTGGTTTTAAAAAGAAGTAGAAATTACAGCTTATTGACAGATATTAAATGTACTTAATCGATTATCATATCGATGTTTTTTGTAATAAGTTATTAGAAACAAACTAATTACATTTTTTTAATAGAGCAGTCTACATTAATACATACATTCATTAAATCACTGCAATAAATTTGTATTATAGATAACAGTTTATATGTAAATAAGTTAATTAAATTACATTATATCGGTTTCAACATAACTGTACTAAATCATATATAATTCTTTTAGATTTTTAATTTTGCCACTAATCATTTTGCTTATACAATTAAACAATATATTTATATATTGTTATATTATTGTGATACATTCTTGCATTTAAGTTTAAAATTAATTTATTGCAGTTAATGATAATGTGTGTATTTGCTAATGTAGGCCGCTTTATTAAATAATAATTTAGAAATTGTCGTTCGTAATAAGTTTATTATTATTATTTTAATTTATTATTTTTAATTAAATGATAAAAACTTGCTGAAGAATACTTTTGTTATAGTAATAGGATTTTATATAATTTTTAAAATTCATATTTCAAATTGTTTTTAAAACCTTTTATATTTTAAATTTCCCAAGCATATTTATTATTTTAAGAAGTAACATTCAGTAAAACTTAAATACATTGACTCTTCAAGAACTTTCAGTATTTTTGAAATTAATTATAAAAATTCAAAAATAAGATTCTTCAATGACAGGAAAATTTTCCCATATTTGTAATATTTATAATTATAATAATATTAATATAAAATACATTTTGTATTATAGTTTAATATTTTTAATTAAAAAAAAATGAGAAAATTATGGAAGGACTTATTGTTTGCTTGTGATAAGAAATTTTGTATATTTTTTATTTGTATATTTATAATTTTAATTAGATTCTTAATAAACAAAAAAAATAAATTTTAAATTTTGTACTTCAATTAGATTATATTTGATTCAATTCCATTCAACCCAAGAACGATAAGTAAAATAGATAACGACCAAAATCTTTATCGTATCAGTGGATTTATATGCATACAGCTTTGTAATTTATGTTAATTCCTAACTGAGCCCTACCACTTTTTTAACAGATGACCAATCGAGTGATAGTAAGCAGATTATCAGAAATTCAACCAAATTTTATGAACCAGTTAATCATAGAATAAAACACCCAATGAACCCATTTCAAAGAACGAGACTGGATTACAATATAATAACTATATTATACCAACGCATCCACGCTGATACTAATTTGATTTATTATTATTATTATTATTATTATTTTTTCTTTAACGACCAAGGCCAGTTTGACCCAAATAGTCTTTTCAACCT
>JANSTX010030177.1:0-14339 GCA_027564355.1 Penthetria funebris | reverse complement strand
ATATCGAAATGTCCATCATCATCATCATCTGCATCATCATTATCAAAAACATTACTTCTCACTTTCGATATACATTTCATAGCAGATTCGCATACATCGACAGCGGAATGATTCCTATCCTTAACATCAATACTTACAATATGACCACACTGCTCCCAGACGATAGTAGATATCATTAGACTTTTTTTTTATGACAACTATATTATGCCACAATAAGAAACGCAACAAACATCTACCTAATAAAATCGCAGATAAATTGTTTAAATAAATATTATTAAAAACCAAATAAAAACATTACTTAAACAATCATTGGAAAACTAAACTGAGGAATATCCGTCTGGACCACAATATGTCTATAAGAATTTTAAACGAATCACAGGTGCTGATAAAAACATAAATTTAATTTTACTGGTACCGATATGCTTATCACGTATCTCATTAAAATCGCAAATAAATTTGCGAGACATTTGGAAACCACAGGCTATACTTTCGACTAAAACCTTTTAATATCTAATACATTTTCCATAATAGATTTTTAAATTTTGCAATGGACTGTTCTGTGACGGATCAAAACATCAAAGTATATTAGACACTGTATGGACCAAAAGATTGATATACAAACTAAAATACATCTACGACTTCATCGGAATTTTTGAGTCCGAATCGATGATTTCAGATCCGCCATTTTCTGTACACTATTTATTCCAAATCTACCATCCACTTCTTTCATCCACGATCGCCTAACAAATTTAAATACCATTATAAAATTAAAATACGCTGTTGATATCTCTCAAATCTGACATTTGCTTCCGAGATAATGAATTCACACTTGAATACATTAAACGAGTGGATGCAATTTGGTACAGTCAATAAAAGTTTTAAACAAAATTAGAAACTTTGAAAATTCTATTTTAAAACGTGTGGAAAAGGATCTCTATTGTATGGAGAATCCATCAATGACAGAATTAAACAATAAATGATTTAAAGGCTGAAAGATAAAGCTTTTTTGCATAGTATCGTGACTGGTGATAAAAAGTGGATTCACTACGATAATCCGAATCGTAGAAAATCATGAAATCGTTGACAAAGGTCGGGTCATTCTTCAACATCTATGGTAAAGCCAACAGAAAAATGGGAGAAAGAACTCGATTTGCGATGCACAATATTTTCTAATACATGTTACTTACTAATTTTTTAAAATTATTCACAAGAAAAAAAAAGAACCTATTCAAGACTTTTTACATTTATATTTTTCAACCAAGAAATGGTATAGGGGCACATTTATACTCGAATGCATCGGCCGCAAATATTGCATGGTTCGGGCCTGACATAGGTAATAATGCCTGTTTTGTAACAATCATCACAGAATATTTTTTATCCATGAGTTTATGGTTATCATTTTTTGTACAAAAATTTAACGTTAAGTTCAGAAGTCTCTCAAGGCGCACACAATTGGCTATCAAACTTATATTGGTCATTAAATTTTCATACTTTACCATAGACTTAATTAAATGTATTTTTATAAATTGAACGCATTGCATATTTTATATAATATGAGTACATCGTCTTTTCTTGTTGTAGGATATTTTTTAGGTAGCCCAATAATATTATTGATCCCTTATAATAATTTATAAATAATTATCAATAATCCTAAAAATGGTCATCATAACTGATAATGAAAAATTATGACTATCTCAAGCCTCACTACCCATAATGATCCTAGTATAGCAAACACCTTCCCATCACACTGGAAGCAGTCATTTTGATGACTAATTTTCGACACATTATTTTTTGTCGACCTTGTCGTTTATTACTCTGTGAATTATGCATTTGTTTCTATTGCCTTTTGATCTGACAATTTTGACAAAAAATAATTTGTTTACCAAAATAATTTTAATATTAGCTACATGGCTCCTTTTGATGACAATAGCTTTACAATAGTATTGTTAAAGATTTTTATTTGGAAAAATAATCGACATTTGAGATATACTCATATATGCCATCTAATCTATAATAGTTACGCCACAAGAAGTCAAAAATGCTGAGAAAAGCTTAGAAGTGAAAAATAATACTGGTTATCCAAAATAAAAACTACCATCAGATCTTTGGTAATATGGAAAATTTATTAAACAAGATGTGATACCAAATTGACTTAAAGTGGAAAGCGAATTATATCGGAAAAAAATTACAAGTATTGTATGACATGGGTGAGGATTTCAAAATAAATTGAATTTCTGACCAACAGTAGTTGTCGGTCGGAAATATAGTTTGATATCAACACCAGTTCCAATACGGATAAAATTACACCATCCAAAGCAGTTGAGAGACAGCAATTTGCACCCCTAAATCTAAATCTTTCTAACATAAGCAACATTAATAAATTGAATCGGATCAGATATATATACGGATGATACGACTTTTTGCATATTTAAATAAACATTCTAAAAATCCTACTCATATGGATCATAGTAGTCGTAGTTGCGGTTTATTGCTAAGTATTTGTGCAAAACGCAGTGTTGTCGACCACAACAAGTTTCAACAGAGAATTGTAAAATGTCTAACGATACATTGTCTGATAACATAAACATTTTTTACAAATTAATACTGTCACACACTCTTGTTGGTATTTAAAGTTCTGATTCTAGAATATATATATGTCGAGAAAGTCAAGGATGTTTGTTGTCAGAGCCCAAGACCTTATATTTGAGTCATGTTCCATTATAGGATTTTTGTGATATGATTGGTGGTAGTATAATTGTACATACACAGAAACAGATTCGATTACACTGTATTACTGACACATATTATAATCAAGTTATCGGTGACAACGTGTGAAGATCAAGATGGGTTGCGAGTAACCACAATGAATGTAGATTATTATCTAGAAATCGAGTTACTTGAGCACCATAACAATAAAGCCTATTGTGCATTCTCGTTCTACTTATAAGATGGTGAGTGCTGTATACTTCCGCAAAAAGTTTTCTATATTTTTCATATTGCATACTATGTGTGGCTCCCGATTGCTATCCAACTTTTGCATTAGCGGTATCTCAATAAAATTTAATCATTTCTTATAATTCCTTATTGTTTTCTATTAAGTTTGAAATCAATATTGTTGCATCTTTATTTGATACATTTGAATTAACAGCAAAAGTCGATAACTATATATTTGATTTTTATAGAATTCCCTAAAAATTATCACTCTAAGCCAATTTCCAACTTAATGGAATGATCAAATTATGATCATTATATTTGGAAAATATATATAAATACTCTCAAATTAACTAAAGTTTTACAGTGAACATATTATGAACCTTGTTATTGTTTTCACTGTTAAAATTTATATAATCACAAAATCTTTTATTTTTTTAAATACACTTTATGTAATTCTTCAACAACTTCATTTATTATAAATTCTAAAGCGAATATTTTTAAAAAAAGGTTGATGATTTTCAGTTTATTGTTTTAATTTATTAAATTACTGGATATGTTTAAAACAAAGCAAAAAAAAAAAAAAAAGAGTAATAAGTGGTATCGTTAACTGAAAGAAAATTATAATAAGGTACATCGTTCACTTAAATTTTAATTTCATGATAATGAAAGCGAGGAATGGAAACTGAAAAAAAAAAAATAAAAGAAAAACAGAAGAAAATTTTATATTTTGCTCCTCATCTTCATAACCTCATACAATATAAGCTACAGTCTTGGTAGACTTAAAATAATAAGAATAAAATAGGGAATATTATTATTATACGAGACGAGAAATATATGCATTCAGCACTACAATAAGGCTCTAAAAAACAATAGACAAATTTTAAAACATTCGAGTAGAAGTACCAAAGTGGTTTTCAAGTACATTGGAAAATTTCATTGTGCGTGCTAAAAACCTCTCTGCAACATATACGTGTAATTTAATAATAAGCCTATGTGAGTTTTTACAGTGATTTTCTTTATTTTCTTTCTGTTTTTGTTCAAAAATAAAACTAAAATAGAAACAGAACCCCTTGTCCTGGATTCTTTGAAGTAGTTAAGTTAAATTAATATTTCAAGAGATCATTACGTAATAGTATATACATATATACGAATACGTAATATTAGAAACAGGTGATGTATGTTTTCTTTTCATTCACTTTTGTGGTTCAATTATTCAGTTGAGTAAATTCAAAAGTTTTTTCACTTTTTTTTCCCCTTTTTAGACAACATTATATAAATGATATACTAAGCTCATGATATACATTTGGGGGTTGTTATGAGCCACATAAAATTAATTCAAAAGAAGGCATCTACATTATTATATTTGTATTTATGCATTTTTAATATAATATAAGGACAAGTCGACACTTTTCTTTCAAAAAGTCAGAAATTTAAAATTTAAAACATTTATTATTGAACACTGTTAAAGATTTAGATGTAAAGAAAAAAAATGAGTGAACTTTTTTACGTGATATTAAAAATATCCTAAAACACATCGTAAAATTAAATATTGATAGGAGACATCAAGATAAATCTTTTGTCAGTGAATTTTAGAAAGAAGTGAGTATTAAATTTGTATGAAAATTGTATTCCGACCCTTACTCACAATTATACTAATATTTATCGTTGACATTTGTAAATAAAGTTCCGAAATTAAATGACTCTGAGAATACATTTAAATACATTCTATCTATTGCCCATATAAATAAGCTATAATTAATTCATAAAGATATGGAATTTTAGAGAAATCTGGAAAGACAACTTTCAAAAATTAGCAAACATTTTTTCCACTCTACTTAGAAATAAGTAAAATATAGTTAGATCAGATTCAAACTGAAAAATACTACTGTCATCTAATACTTAAATCAAAATTATGACATATAGAAACCTGGTATTCGATCAGCAGTGTCAGAATTTATTATATTCAATGCAGATTAATATCATCAATAATATCTTAACATTTACGCCTTAAGGGCGCATAGAGCGGTATAGATGGGATATTAATTTGATGTTTCTAATAAAAATATAATATCAAATGTAAGATAAAAAAGTTAGCATATTTCTAATATTTTTTCATTCTCGACTATCTTAGAAATATGATTTGAAATCTATCCAATACTAAAAATTATTGGATATTATGCATTCTTCAGTCGTGCAAAAATTAGCAAAAATTTGTTCAACTCTACTCGATTTAGAAAGAAGTTAAATATAGTTAGATCAGATTCTAATTGAAAAATATTACCGTCAGCTAATACGTAATACAGAATTTATAATTTTTTTTGTTTTTCGTGATTTGTAACGTAGCTGACGTTGAGATGGGAGATGGACAATGGTTCGTAGGCAATTTACGAATCGATTAATATGTGACAGCGACAGCCGAAACTGGAACACACTCGCTGACACATTGAAAAAATTTGATAAACATATTCGTGGTTTAATTATAGTTATAAAATAAAAGAACGGATTTGTGATGCTAGTTGGAATTTATAATAATGAAGAGGAGAAATATCAAAAGTGTGTGATAAACAATAGAAATTCGCTCTAAATTCAAAGAACACTGACAAAGCTTGCCATATGACAGACAAACTTACTACATAGTGTAGAACGTCAATCTGATCTCAAATGAGATTGAACAAATGAAAATTATAGATTGAGCAGTTTTTACAAGCTCCTAAACATGCTCAAAATTCCATTTAATTATTGTCCGGTTGACTGAATACCAGTTGGAATAAGATTCAGGGATTTCACTCCAAGTCGTGGTGACTTTAATTTCGTATTATAATAGATAAACGGCAGTAGGATGACCGGTGCCGATAACATATTACCGGAGAAATGTTGAAGATGAATTTGACTGCATCAATATTACTGGCAAGCGGTTATCTGATTATATTCAAAACTAGTGGAAATATGGGTTGATAATTAAATTGCCGAAACAGTATAACTTGAGTGATTGTAAAAACTATGAATTAACATATGGCATCACACTTACCATATTAATACATTAAGAATTACTGTTGAATGGCAAACAACATTTGTCAATGCTATTTATCGACTTTAAGTAGGTATATGACAAAATTAATTATGATGTGATGTGAATAATTCTAGAGAGTTATTGAATATAGTTTAAACTGATGAAAATGTTTCGTGCATCGTAGAAGGCTTGGTGATATTCTTGATGTACATTCAGATGTAGAATACTTCATCTTCTTCTCCTTATTCTTCTTTCATTGACCTGTGTTTTTCTAAAAATTCAGTTTTAACATGCAAATGTCCAAATTTTCGTCATTTCTTCGGAGATTTTCTCATAAGACGTGTTCCACTTGCATGTTGTTTCATTGCAATATTTGAAATTCTTTTATCTTACTATGTCTTTAATTTGACATTCATCTCGGATATCGTCACTTCATGTCTGTTGTCCTCATATCACTGCAGCTTTCCACTGCATATGTTCAAATGGGTCTTACGTAGACGATTGATGCAACCTTGTGGGTTTGATAGCGAACTTCTGCAGTAACATCTGTCGATAGCTGTTTATTTATGCACTCAAGGAACTGTAGCTCATATAACTTGCTCAATTGGTATATTATTTACCACTAGTTAGCATTGGTTCTTTGGCAATAATAATTGATTTAATTTTTATGGTAGATATCAACATGTCTAAGCTTTCGCAACTTATTTAAATGACATTTTCTGCAATGAAGACAGCATCGTCCGCATAACAAATGATACTGATCAGTTGATTTCCCATTCGATATTCAATGCCAGTAGATTTAATTTTCAGTATGATTTTGTGCATAACCATACTGAACAATGTTGGTAAATAAATTCTGGAACTGTGTAATCGATGCTTTTCAGTAGATACTGATAAGTTTTGGATATATTTATTTACAGATTTCTTACTACTTCTGAGAAAGTTCCAAATTTTCTTGTGTCTACGTACGTAGAACACAAATTTCAAATATCTAAAATTGTTCATCTTTAAACTTTTAACTTTAGCGGTACTATTGTGTAACTGCAAAATTGTGAAGGTGACAAATAATATAAAATTTGTGGAGATTGCCAGATCTGAAGGCGATGAACGAATTTGTGAACAGAAGGACTTAGAATTGGATTGGGTATTCAATGAGGTGAACAGTCGATTGGAAAATACATATTTGACTGTAATCTCAAATGTGGCAGAGATATTCAGCAGTCTACTGCTAGTAATAAGGGATGGAGTAAAGTGAATGTAATTTTCATATTTTTAACATATTTTATATACTATAGTGTCTACTGAATCCCGGTCTTCAGTAAAACACCCAATACTATTTGTAACTTTTACGTAATGGTAACGTTGAAAATGATCATCATTTTTATTCGTATCGATATCGTAATATGATGATGATCATTTGGAATGGACTAATAAATCGAATTTGATTCTCAAATTGATACTATTATACTGGAACTAACTTTTTTATGCAATTTTATTAAAATTATGTCATCATAATTTACAAACGAGTATTCATTTATTTATTATATGCCATTAAGATTTGATTCCGAAATGGATTTTCGACATGAAGCTGCTTTTTTTTTTATTATTTTATGCTTAATTTTGAGTATTAATGATTTATGGAAATTACGCTAGTTCTTCCACATGATTTTTTTTTTTATTAAATTTGCATATGCAAAATTTATTCATATTATATTTATCGTCTATGATGGATAAAATCAATTCTCTATGAACAAATAAGTATGAAATTAATGTTGTTATTTATATGCTTGATATGTTAAATGGATGGGTTTTTTTTTTTATGATTCTGTTGATTTAATGTATGTATTGATTAAATTTATCGATTGGTAACACAATGATACGATATAACATATAATATTTTGATGAACATTTTATTCTATGGAATCTGCGGGCTGATAAATTGAAAATTGTATATTCAGTGGAATAGTTTGATGATATGCACTAATAGTGTGAGGTGAAGAACATATAAATTATGAACCTAAATACTTAAGTCGACTGTAATGGTAATGAATTTAACTCATAAATTGTAATTGTTTCAAATGAATCCGTCCAGAGCGAATAATCTTAATTTTTGGTCTCGAACAAGTATTCACTATGTCTTGCAGATTTTTTAATTATATAATACGAGCATGTCGAGGAGCATGTACTTAATTATACAGATTGTCGTAAAATTTGGCTAAATTTAACAGAATAATTTTATTTTAATACTTTTAAAATTTAAACAAAACTTTATCCACTTACATTACAAGTATATGCACTTAAATTTACCATATTTTTTTATCCATACGACAATTTTTGTCCATAACTTTTCACAAGACAAATTGTATGAGTTGTATTTTTTTTTGTCGGAAAATTGTGTAATAGGGTAATAGCAATAAGTTATACAAACCACTATCTATGTATATTTAAGTATAAAAATAATTTTTTTTTAGGCAAAAGAAAAACTTTCTCATTTTAAGATTGTTCAAATTAGTTTCTTTATTATTTGAAATTTTCTTTACAATCAACTTTTCCTAAAGTTTGGCTTATTTTATTTTATTACTTTTTTTTCCGGTCACATTTCTATTTATTATTTATTTTTTTTATATTATTATTTTTTTTTTTTTTGGCTGGCGGTATTATAAAATTCACATTATGTAACTATCTTTTAGTTACAATACTAACATATTTTATGTTCTATATGTAAATTTCTATTGTTTCTCAAACATTTATAGCAAATATTTTTGCGTTATGCATGCAAAATATGATACAGAAATTCAATACATTTTAGAAACAAATAATTTTCAAGATGGCTTCAAGCCAAATAATATGCATATAAGATACAGTTTTCGCTGGTAAAGAAGAAAATATCCGGATGCATTTTGAATTATATACTTCCTGTATTTAGTATAAACAGATATTTCATATGTCGATGTATTTTCATGACTGTAAAATGGCAAAATTGTTGTTTAACAAACAAATATTTGGCATCATTTACTTAAAGATAATGGTATACACATATAGTGAATGGTTGTTTGGAACGAAGAATTGAATTTCTGATAGTTTTGAACTTGGTATTTATTTATACCAATTATGTTATTAATAATAATATAATTAAACAATAATATAGTTAATTGAATTAATTGATTCTTGTTTCATATCATCAACTATAAGTACATGATTTATTTTAACTTAAGAGGAGGTTGAAATTTAATAGCAAGGACTTAAACCTTGGAATAATAAACATGTTACAAAAGACAATCGGCTCTTTTTATTCAGGCTGTGTGAATTTTCATTTCAAATTTAATTCAACAATCAATAATATTTAGTAAAACTGAATATTTTTTTCAGAAAAAAAATTAATCCAATGATATTTGAAATTTATAGAAACAAATTATTCAAAAATCTTATCACATGTTTTATATTTAATTTATCACAATAATTAAATTACTTAATTTCAAATACTTTTTTGGTTCATGTCATTTTTTCTAATGTAATGTGAAGAGAAAAATCCATGACTTCTAATTTGAACTATACTGGAAACCTATTTTGTAATTCCTAAAGGATGTAAGTCATTTCTTTAAAGTCGTAATATATCCTGAACATTTAAGATTACTATTAAATTACTATTATTTAAAGTGATAATATATCCTAAACATTAAGGATTAGTATTAAGTTAGAAATAGAACAAAACTTATAGACATTAGTTGGCAAGATATGTTCTGTTTTTAGTAAAAATTCAATCTGAAATCTTGAAGTTATGCCAGTGAAGTCATATGAAAATAATTCTTTAATAAAAGTTTATATTCATTCATTCCTCAAGAGTTCGTAATGCATGGAGCTTCAACAATATATATATGTATCCATTTAAGTATCTTATATCTACGCTGAAAATGTTTACAAATTCTTTTACTAATATGCAAAATACGATAAAATACCAGTCGTTACGAACTTCATGACATTTTATTATGAAACTTTTTTCACATTAAAAATAGCAAAGTGTTTTTTTTTTTCAGTGAAAGTTTTTAGCGCCTTCATAAACTGATAAGTAACTTATTAGAAAATACCTATAATACATGTATAGTTTTTAAAGCGACACATTGACTATTAGAAATAAAAAAAAAAAAAAAACATATTTGAAATAATTTCGATTATTAGACAAGTTGACAGATGAAATGTGTTTGTAGGTTAACTCGTTGAAATATGTAAACCTTAAAACAATGCCGCCTAATACCCATAACTCATATTTGTTTTACAATATAATATCTCTCATTATTTACTTCCATATAGATCGTCTTCTTTTTCTTGTTTTGGAAAACCATAAAAATCACAGCATTGCCGTTAATGGATCATTTGTATACTATAATATATTCCACCTGTAGTCGATTCCTCGATTTTTGGATATTTTGTAAAACATGTTTGAAGTTCGCATGATGATAAGTTTCCCACGAGTTCTTGATTTATTCGCATTTTATATATTACTTAGTCTGGCTTTACCTGTTTGCTGCATCGTATAGGAACGTTTTGTCTGTAGCCGTTCTCGAGATATAATTTTTCTATAAAAAAAACATCTTCTGCTGATTCTGGTTTCCTGTTCAAATTCACAAAAATGTGGTATATTAAAACAATTTTATTGGGATTGAAAACCGTCTACAACTACATAGACAGTAGAATGATAACTTGAAGATAACAAGCATATTTTACCTAATTTTCAGATCATTTATCAGGAGAACATAAATATTAGAAATTGTTTTTCGAACACACATTGAAATATCTTGTAAACAGTTGAAGATAGCGAGTTGGTGTCTAAAGGAAAATGACATGTACAACACTAATTCATCTTATGTGCATAGTTAAGACATTCTACTTGAATGAATAATAGGCTAAATCAGAGAATTGAGTTCTGTCAGTGAGTTTTTCGCATCGTCTTTATGTTTATCAGATGCGTTAAGCTAGTGTGCGTCCTTTCTTCTTAGACAGTCACACTTTCTGCTGATTCTGTTTCCCTGTTCAAATTCACAAAAATGTGACAAATTAAAACATTTTTTATTGGGATTGAAAACCATCTACTAATACGTAGACAGTAGAATGACAGCTTGAAGACAACAAGCATATTTTACCTAATTTTTAGATCATGTATCAGGAAAATATAAATACTAAAAGTGACAAATTGTAACATTTTTATTGGGATTGAAAACCATCTGCTACTTCTTCTTCAACCGTTTACGAGATTTAAACGGTATTTTGAATTGAATGTGTTTGTGGTAGTTGCTTGTGATTTCTTTTGAAAAACTAATGAAAATAATAATATAAATATTAATATTAATATTAATATTAATATTAATATTAATTTGATTGATTGTTTTGTAATACAACAAAATTTGACAAAATTAATTAACATTCAAGTCCCTATCCCTTTTAATTTCAACAATCGCGTATCAGTTTTAAATGCGAAGTGTTTTGAAAACAACTAACGAAACCACTTGAACTGAAATAATATTTTCATTACGATATTATTTCAAATTAATAGAAACACAATTGATTAATATCAGGTAGTTCATAGAGTTGTTAAGTTTTTTCCGCCAGGTTTAATTACAAATATTGTATTTTAAAAATCACATGCTAAATAGATATCTCAATAAAAACACCACTGCTAAAATGTTGAACTCTGATTTCGGACGGATATTTCTCATCAGTACAGTAATTACCCAGTGGAAACGAAAAACTATGCTTCTGGGTTTTACTACATGTTCATTGTAAGCTAATTGCTGTTGAATTTTAATCTTAAATTATGAAAATTCAACAAAATTACAAACATAGGGTAATTAATTTAAATTTAAGGGAATTAAATATAACTGAATATGGCACCCTTTAATATAAAATATTGTAATTTCACTCTTGAACAAATTTTATGCTCTAGAATTTTGCAAAAAAAATGAAAAGAAAAACACACCTGATTTAATTCGTTAAATTTATTTCTCGCTTATATTAAATGAATTGCAAAAGTCTGTAGCTTATGACTTTCTGTTCAGGGAAAAGCCAAAAAAAAAAAAATCATTTTTTTTTTTATTCTAGTCAGATATACGAGCACACTTGTATATATATAATTTATATGTATATATGGTGAGAAAATTCATTTACCATTGGAAAATTCGTTCACGTATACATCATTTATATAATGATATTATACAATACGCATTTTTTTTGAAACAATTTTCCTGTTTCTTTTCCCAATGAAGAAACGATGAGTATGCATTTGTTAATGTCAAAGCATATTTATAGAAAATTTATCAAATAAGGAAAAATTATTAAATAATGAGAAAATAAGATTTCCGTAAAAAAAAAATCCATTTAATATATGTTAATACCTATATATGTATATATATATATATATATATAGCAGTAAATATAAATATTATGTATATATGTACGGTGAAGGAAAAACTGAAATTGATATAAAAGGAAATCATTTATATGTATGAGTATTTATACAAACTATAAGGAAAACTGTGAAAAATAATACAATTTTTTTTTTATGATTTTCCTTTATATTTCCTTAAGATTGTATTATAGATAATATACACAAATATTATGTACACATACATAGTTTTACCAACTTATGAGTATATGAAGCGAAAATTTCTTATTACTGAAATTTTATAAGAAAATTTATCTAAGAATATAGAAAAAATGGAATAAATGGTAATAGAATTCTTTCCTGCCCCAGTTAAGTGGACATTCTATTTGAGAATTTATGTGAAATCATTGATACGTTTATAATTATAAGTTCGGTTTATATTTGTCTCGGAATATGTAACTAGTTTTGTGTGAATCTTATCTCTAAGCGACAGTTACCATCACATTCTTTTTATGCTTAAAAGAATTTAATGTGGGTGATGAATAGAGTGACAGACTATAATCGAACTATTTTTACCGCTAACTCGGTGTCATCGGTTACACGATATGTGTCTGTAATGGCGTGTCATCGATGCTATAAAGATGATGTTTATGTCATCTCAACAACAAAGTAGAGGCAGTCATGCAGATTTATGGCAAATTGATATGGTATTGACGTACTGTACATCAATGTGATTATATAAAATAAGTTTAAATCATATTATCCTTTCACCAAGAAACACAAATTACCAATAATAATCCAGAATGTTACTCGAACGATTTTTTTCTGTAGTTTAAACGGTTGTTATGTTGACTAGTAAATGATTTATCTCGAAAACACCTATATTTGCTGCTTATAATATGTTAACCTTCAAGTCTGATGTTCTGATTTATTGAGAAGTAAACTATAAGATTTTGAAAATTAGGGCCGTAAATAAGTTTTATTGATTAAATGTAATGGTGATACAACTACTCATAATTGTCTTCAGTATTTTACAAACGCTATGTGACTTATAATTGTTCATATAAGCAATCGTGATTTTGTTTGGTATTGTAAACGAAGCGTGGATCTTCATCAGAGCATCGATGCTAATATGTCAAGATGTCTGAGTTGTTATACAGTCCTCCAGATTCATATAAATGAAGTAAGTTAATTGTGTGTTTGATTCTATGATTTACAGATTCAGCAAGTCTAGTTGGACTTGCTAATTACCTGTTTGTAGCATAGAATCCTGATTTTTTGTCTATTCTACGGGTTTTCTTTAAGATCGGAGAGACATGCTGTAGTGATCGAAAAACTTTGGTTGTGACATCATCTAGGTGTTTTTAGAATTTTAGAGTATTTGTGAATCTAATTCCAAGATATTTTAAGCTGTCGACATTTTGTAGTCTGTTTGCATTAATGTAAACCCCTAAGTTTCTAGCTCCAGTTGAAACATGAGGTCGAGTTAGATGACCTGTACCTCTAAATACCATAGCTTCACATTTAGTTAAATTTAATTTCATTTTGCAGATACTCATCCAATCACTTATTGCTTTTTAGTGAAGATTCATGAGTTTACTTGCACTAGGTAAGTCAGCTTTTGATACGAGTACTGAGATATCATCGGCATATTCGTTTTAGTTATGGAATGAGATATGATTACATTAGAGTGAATGTTGATTTCAAGTGTTGAATTTGGCAAGTTGGCTATAAAAATCGTGAATAGAATTGTTTCCTGTATTTCCCTGTATGACACATGTTCACCGATCCGAATTTTAAATGATCTATTTGTAAGAAAGTTATAAATTACATTGATAAGAAGTCTAGTGGTCTATTCTGTGGTCTAGAGAATCCAGTCGTAATTAGTCTGTTAATTTCTGATATAAAGTGTCGGTTACCAATAAGATCGTTTTGTTTATGTATGTTGGAAAAGTGTTTCGCAAATTTATTAGCGACACATTGGGAATCACTGATGATATTTGATTGTGTGTCAGGTTC
>JANSTX010030166.1:0-14340 GCA_027564355.1 Penthetria funebris | reverse complement strand
TCAAAAACAAAAATTGCAATTTCTCGTAAACGGTTGGAGATAAAGACATGGTGTAAACGGTAAAATATGTAGTATTGCCTATTACATTTTATACATATATGCTAGATATTTTGCTACAAAAATTAGTCTAGAAAAACGGAAAAAGTCATGTTATTACAAAGTTGTCAGCGGCTCTTTTAATTGCAAAAGATGCGCAAGGACTTTCTACATATTTCATCCTCTGACACGAAAACTCTATCTATAACCGTTTCCGAGATATTTGCATTTTATATAAAATAGATCTTCTGAACAATATGATCTCCTGATACAAATCCACAAAGCTGTGGAATGTACCAACTTTTCTCTTCAAAAACAAACTGCGACATGCAATATAATAAATTTGAAGATTGTTGTCGGACTTTAAACTTCTCTGCAAATATTCAACAGACACTATGCTTCTTTAGCATTGTCTTTTCTTCGTAATTATCGCCATTATTAGCATTCCAATATGTCTTCCACAATCGAACACTTTGTAATTGAAATAGTTGCGAATATGTCTAATGACATATTCTTTGTATGTATGATAACTCTAATAATACATTCGGGATCCAGTTAATTTGTGTCGTGTATTTTCAGTTCTATCTACATAGCATCTGATTCCTACTTTCTTATTAAATCATCACTGTTTTTGACCATAATGTTTACCATATGTATGAAGCATTATTTAAACCTTTTTATCCTTATGATGTTACGGACGCATATCCTGATTTTGCAGCGACTTTTTTGACCTGATAAAGAATTTCAGTAGAAATATTCCGATAACTATATAGTCATCATCATCATCTGAGCCCTTTATGCCTCGAGGGCGCATAGTGTGACATTATATTTGATTAATTTCACTTGATTTTTTTCATAGAAGTTGTATTTATTTCCATTATAAACATACATCACTATGCTACATGTATGTTAATGTTGGAACATGGAAAACATGTACTGTGTGATAAACCATTGGGTATGAATTTAAAGCAAACAGAAGAATTAATAAATTTTGCCAGATTGAAGAATCTATTTCTAATGGAATCATTGTGGTCTAGATGTCTGCCATCATATAAATATATAGTTGATAAAATCAATTCAAATGCATTAGGTAATTTAAAAGAGGTTCATATTCATCATGGATTTATTGAAGGGGACATTGATAGAATTGTGTAAGTTATTGCCAAAAAAGTGCATGGGAAAAAATAACTGCACAATTTTCAATTAATTTAATTTATTTTTTTGATGTTAAATATAGAAGAAAAGAATTTGGTGGCAGTGCAACCATAGATGTTGGTACTTATTGTTTCCAATTTGTACAATTTCTATTTAATAATGATAGACCTGAATATGTTCATGCTACAGGTGAATTAAATGATGATGAAATTGATGTATCTGTTAAATTGAAAATACATTACTCTAATAATAGAACGGCTAATATAATGTATACATTAAGTGATACACTTGATAATAAGGCTGTTATTATTGGTGATAAAAGTCAAATGCATGTAAGTTTTAAAATTGTTTCTCAAATTTTCTTTTCTAATTTCATTCATAATTATGTATAGATTGAAAACTATTGGTGTCCAATACGATTAAGAGATGCAGATGGTGTAATTAAACATTGGGATATACCAGAAACATTTCATAAATTCCATTTGGAAAATACATGGGGTCTACATTATACTGCCGATGAAGTAAGACATTCAATTAGAAATAGAGAATTTGAATGCAAATTAGTTAGTCATAATGATTCATTAAATATTGCATGGTTACAAGATGAAGTGCGAAAACAATTAAATGTCAATTATTCATTTGACAAATAAATCGAAATTTTAATTTAAAATGTTTATTCTCAATTAGGGCATATGAATAGCAAATGAACGTTGCGAATTTCATAATGACTACACGTCAAACTTATAATATACGCTAACAGTGCATAAAAATATAGAGAACCTTTAAATGAATAAATTGCGTGTTCATCACTGACAATCAATAATAAGATGGAGATAATTATCCAGTCATATTCCAATTAATGCAGATGGTTCGTACATATTTCAATGAGCCATTGTATTACTTCAACAATTTATGCGTCTAACAGTTCTTTATTGTCCCGGTATGTATGTCCCACATAAATTTTTACATCTGTCTAATTATCAAATAATAATTACTTAATAGCATCCGAACCTCTATAAAATAAGAATGTCCTAACAGAGAATTTCACAATCTAATAGTTATGTGATCTATTTTATTTTTGATACGCCCGTGTCCTCTGAAAACTAGTTATCTTTATGTATTTATTTATGCACAAATATAGTAAATTAAAACTATTGTTACACATTTTACCTCTAGTCTTGAATCTTGCTGTCGTTCAACCGAATAATATATAGTAGTAGTAGTAATATACAGTAACTATTTAATTCTTGAACCACCTGCCCAGTTTAATCGGTTCATGTTTTGTGCAAATGTTGCCGGTTCCAAATAGTTAGTGTCGGTTTTTCTAAGCAAAAAGTCGTAAGACAATTTGGGAAACATTTCTGATGCAATATACATGTTTCCGCAGCGCGAAATGCTAGCATAGTCACCTAGTTTAATGAAGTTGCATATTTATTACTAATTGTGTCGCTCAATCGCACGATTTCGGTTTTGTTAAAAGTGTCTGCGAACGTTAATTTAAATATTACATATTATGGTATGAATTTTAAGACAAATTTTCTTATAAACATTAACTATTTAATGACTTCAATTCTTAAATGTATAAAATTAAATGTAACATTTGACAATAAACATTATCAATAGAAAAAAAGAAAAAATAAGAATAAAAAATATAAAAATAAGTAAATGTTAATTTTAATTGGAAAATGTTAATTTGAATCAGAACGATTTTCATTTGCATTATCATTCTTAACCTCATCAATTACATCCACAGTAGTATGTTCATCATCGGACATTTCAATTTCTATACCTTTTATAATTCTTGGTTTTTCTGATAAAATATTACATTGAGTATTTCCATTTTGTTTGGCATCAACCATTGATTCCGTTTGATTATCAAATAAAGAATCTTCAATTTCCATACTATTTAAATTTGAAGTATCATTAAATTTTGAATCGTCATCATCCAAATTAAATCTATAAAAATTATTGAAAAGAGAAAAAAAAAATGTCTTGTAATATTATTAAGATAAATATAATTACATTATTCTGTACTGCTCACCTAGTATGTAAATTACCAGAAACAATAATTGATTTACTACTAAATTCAGATAATGCTAAAGATTTGTCTGATAATTGATTAACATTCGAAATGCAATCATTTTCAGCATTAGTTTTCCTCTTTCGTTTCCTAATCCTTTTCTTTTTTTTCATGCCAGCGTCTATTGAATCATTTTTTTTATTATAATCATCATCAGCTTCTTCATCCAATTCTAAATTTGTTTCTGATTTTTTTATAGTTACAGGCAATTCAGAAACAATTACAGATTTCTGTTTCATTTCAAAATTATCAACTTTCTTGCCGGTTGAACAAGGTATTATATTTACACTATTATTTTTTGTCAATTCATTACTTATGTTATCTTTGGGTACAGCTCTGTCAAAAAAAAAAAAATAAATATAGAAATATTAAATTAAAAATTGCAATAGGTAATCAAATATTTAAGACAGCAGAGGCACACCCTATCACCATGTACGGATCACTGGTCTGGTGGCCAACCTTGACCAGAGGATGTAACCGGAGTAGAATGGGGCGTTGTTGACACTCTTAACATAACGACATCATTTATACACCCAAACAAATCAAGAATCATTCAAGCGGAAAAACTGACGGTCTGGAAAGCAAGTGTCTTTGTTTTTTGATATTTTTTTTTTTTTTTTTATATACTAAAGTTATTATAAGTTTAGGGAGTGGATACCCTTTAATGTTCATAACATTGATTGTGGGATCCAGTTCAACACGTGGCAATAGTCACGAGTAGTATGTTCACCATAATGTAGAAAGAAGAAGTAATCGACCGTTAATTATCTGAATGTTGTTAGTTGGAGATCACGCGGAAAGATTAATATGTATTTCGTTTAACCATTTCTGTCGTAGTTGCGGTGATGTAAGGTAAAAAGAAACCGTGCAACAACACCTTTTGTACTTCACACAGAATGTGTTTTACTTTCTCAGCATAGACATAGACTACTGGGCAACATATACTATTGAGACTTATTTGAATTTGTCGTTAGAAACCTAAGAGGATTGGTGGTATTTCTAATTGGATTTAGCTGTTATATTTATTACTTGCATTCCTTTTACCTCCGATTTTTCGAGTTTGTTGTATCAAAATGGCACCAACGTACTAATTACGTTTACTGGCACAATCTTCATAAATTCGACACATAAAACCACATAAATGTGCATAGAGCGGCACTACAATGTAAAATTGCATATAATATCAAATGTTAATCAAAGTTACTATAATTTAAAATTTGTCAAATCATAAACATATATAAATACATCAGTAGAATCGTGTATAATTTCACAGCGTGTTTATTGGCGAAATATTTTTCACGAGATCGAAAAAACTACATGTACACTGGACGAGTAAAGTACGAGGAGGAGTATCCTAGACGACAGTTACATCATTCGTCACCTCCTTACTAAATGTTTTAATGATTATATTATATTATATATATAATTTACAAAAAAAAAAACTTACATTAATACATTTATATCATCAATAAGTGCAATATTTTCATAATGTGGAAGAAAAACACCATCAACGGTGGTTAGATAAAGTCTGCCAAGATGAAACAAATTTCTGATGTGCACTTCAACATGTTTAATATGTTTCCAATTGCTATTTATTAAAATTAATACATGTTTTCGGTGATCGGTAAAGAAATTACTTAAATCAATTAACTTTTTACCCATTTTTCTAGGAATTAAATTACTTTAAAATCTACTCTGTACTGTACCTCAAAATCGGCATATAAAAAAAAAACCAAAATAATCACACACACAACTGACAGACAGTTCAACTGCAATATCGATTAAAATGGCTTCAAAAATTTTATTCACCACTAATTTTTGCATTAGCGGTAAATTCAATTGTAATATGTTATTTAAACTTGCATCACAAATTGTAATAATCAGTTGATATTGATAGGAAAGAAGTATTTTTAAGGTGGCATCAGAAAGAACGATAAATAAAATGTAACTGAAAGTTTAGAGGATATGATCACCTGATGACAATATTTAACTAGGCTGCCTGATATTCAGACACGTTCTGAGACTACAAGACAAAGAAGTAATTCAAATGTGTGGTGTTTATATTCCATAATGCACAAAATCACTCTATGAATTAGAAGTCCTTTCAAACGTCTCTTTTCACAAAATTCAACCTAAAAACTGGTTTACAATAGTATATATGCTTATACTATATACAATAGTAGTATTTAGGTCCAGCTAGCTTCAATTCAGATTCTTAAATTATTGAAATAGGACTACTGATGGAACTTTAACATCTGAATATACTCTGGCTGCAATTGAATACAATATAGATCCACAAAGGGTCACAGTTAGTCATCATCACAATAATAATCATTCAGTTAAAAAAAACCTTTTCACGTCATAGATAAGGCTTCAAGTCAGATATTAGTATATAATATAAGTTTACGGGCACCGAGAGGACTTAAATTTGGAAAACAAAAACAAAAGATGTAGGAATTTAATCGCACATACACTGAAGAGAAAAGCTGGTGAAATTGCAAGATACGAACTTCGATTAATTTCACAGGTGGTTCATTGAATTTTCTGTACAATATTACAAAGAACCGTTCAGCCAATTGTATAGAGTTGTATATTTGTATAATGAAGTGCAGGTGCTATCAATGAAACGTAAAAATATTAATTTATATAAATATTTATTTTATATTGCCATTAAAATGTAATATTCAATCCGTTTAAAACATCTTTGGCACACAAATTTTATAAATCTACAATACATTAATGGTAAAATTTGTTTTTTAATTAAATATAGAAATTGCACAAGTTTATTTTATACGATAATTTAATATATTAAAATATAAAAAATAAATTTAAATCTTTAAAAAAATGTTTTGCATATTTTTATTTAATATAAGATTTTGTTTAAAAAAATTTGTAGGTGCTGTGTGATAATTTATTTTTTTTAAATTAAAGTATCATTAAATTTTTTAAATATTGTAAAAAATAATAAAACTATAGGAAAATTGATGCGCTTTGAATCTTAACCAGCTAATAAGTTAGAATTAGATTAATTACAATTTTTTTTATATGAACTATTTAATGTGTTCAGGACATTATGGTAAATAGAGAAGAAGTGGCTATAGACAATAAAAAATTAAAGTAAACATGACGTAAAACTAAAACTAGTTGGAGTCTATAGAGGCATATATCAATGATGAACTGCATAATTATTAAATTTATGAATTTGAACATTGAAGAAACACATTTTTTTTTTAAAATTAAATATTTAAACATCTTACAAGATTACTGGAATTATATTTCAAGTTCAATAAGTTAACAGTTAACATGACGACGCATAAGGCTCATAATATACAATAATATTCAGAACAAAATCATCATCATCATCATCATCTCGACTTTTGACTTCATATGTGGGGACGCACGGTGTGTACACATTATTTAGAATAGTTTTATAATTTAAAAAAAATATTTGTTCCTACACAATACCACATTTGGTAAAAATATATATATAAATAAATAAATTTAATTAATTTTTTTAAATTATTTCCACAAACATTTTCTAATAAAATGTTTTTCATTTTCATTAATTAATTTTAATAATTAAAAATAATGGAAAAGAAGCTATGTGTGCTAATACTGATAATTAATAGTTGCAATAAATAAATGAAAGCTTAATTTATATATTAAATTCTTCCATAGAACTCATTGTTGTTTCAATAAGTAAATTAAAATCAAGTTCATTAAGACTAGCTTTGGCAGTGAGTAGATCAAGAAATGTATCTAATGGTGATAATTTTTCAGCAGATGGATATGCAGCAAGACCTGTATGTTTTAATATTATAGTAATTAATTTTAATATTTCATTTAATTTTTGTTTGCATGTGGTTTTTTGTTGTTTACTTTTTTTTCCATTTAAATTTAAATATTTAAATTCACATTGAACCACATATGTAAACACAGTAAAATAAAATGTGTAATAATAAATTTATATTAACATAACAATCAGTTTACATTAGCAATGTCCTACAGTATATTAATATAACTGTTATAATTTAAATTTAATGATAAATGTATAAATAAACTGTACTAAAATATCTGCAAGAAACATTTTATTATTTTATTGCACAGACAGTTATGCCTAGGAGTACTATATGTAAAATTACTTGAAATTATTTAATGAATTAATAATAAATCGAATAAATCCGCTTATAACAGTTATTATAACGGATCATCGATGCTAATGTAGACGACTTTGTTAAATGTATGAATGATATTATGCAATTATACTATTATTGCAAAATATTTTCTTTGGTTTATATGATTTTATCAAATGAATGGTACATAAGTATTAGCTTACATTAGCAACACTGTACGGTATTACTACAACTGTAATAATTTGAATTTAATGATAATTGAACGAATGTTTTATAATAAAATATTAAGCAACTGAATAGCATTGTGTGTAGACATTAGAACTGGTATTTTTAGACTACTGTGATTTTCTTACTTTCAATGTTTAATTACTTGAAATTATTATAAATTGGTATTTTTATAATAACAAAGAACCATTTATTACAGTTATTATAACAGAGCGTCATTACTAATGTAGACTGCTTCATT
The DNA here is from genome assembly GCA_027564355.1 of Penthetria funebris. Classification (NCBI taxonomy): domain Eukaryota; kingdom Metazoa; phylum Arthropoda; class Insecta; order Diptera; family Pleciidae; genus Penthetria; species Penthetria funebris. The sequence goes on along the minus strand of JANSTX010030166.1, from coordinate 6,470 downwards.
AAATGTATAAATGCTAGTGCAAAATATTTTTTTTTGGAATTGTATCAATTAATCAAATAAATGGTGGAGTTTATATCTGTTTATGATTCTATTAATTACATATTTTTGTATTGAATTTTCTAATTATTTATTAATTGCCAATACAATTTTTCTCAAAATATAATGCACATTTATAATGAATAAGCAAAAACAATAATACAGCAATAAAAGCAAGTTATGCAATCAAATAGCTTAAGAACTAAAATAGGTAAAAATATCTTTTTTTAATAAATATTTAAATATTAAAAATGTTATACTACCAATACAACTAGAAATTGCTAAAATTAATAATATAAAAATAATAATTTTTCGTGAATTACAACCACATTGTGATGGTGGTAATTTTGCAAAATGTTCATTATTTCTAAAAAATAATTTAGGTGATTTTGGTGCTTGAATATTATGATCAATTCCTGTTACAGGATTTGTACTTTCACATTCTTCCAGAGAATGTTCATATTCAACTGTAACAATTTTATTTTTTAATGAAAATAATGATTTAATTGTACAAAAGCATGTTGATAACCAAGCACATAAATTTACTAAAAAAAATAAACTAATTAATTCAACAAAACAAAAAAAAAACAAAAAATTAAAAAAATAAATGAAAAACATATAACCGAAAAATATAAATTTTACCATTAATTTAAATCGGCCAATATTCGGTACTTACCAATTGGACCCATTGGTTTACGTATCTGTGAATTTCTACGTGGATGAACTGGATTACCAGATAAAATATTTAATGAATGATCTCTACCGCGTATCATTAAACTAATTGGATGATGCCAATTATTTAATAAACGTTTTGCACGTGAACGTGGTAATATTGATAATAATCTAATTTTACGTTGAACACCTTCTTTGCTATCATCAATGTCTGCAAAAAAAAATTATAAAAACAGAACATAGAAGAAACAAATGAATATTCCAGAAGTAAATTACTGCACTAATTATGAATATTATGTATGTATATGTTACACAATTAAGATTCTATGAATTCATGAAGTAGGGTCTAGAATCGGTTTCACATAGACCTCCATTAAATGAATTCAAGTTCATTATGTATAATCTCAAAGGAACATGTTGGCAAGACAAATACAACAATGCTACTTTTAATTTATCAATTATTGTGTGATATATTTAATTTAAAGTAGTTTAAAGATGCATAGTCAAATAGAGAACTGTCTTTCTTACTTCACAGCACAGATTGCGTGTAACAATAATCGTACTGAAAGAAACATACAAGGTTATATTTGCATAAGTTAACTTGATGGTGTAACACCGATTTTCAAAACAAAACATGGTGAGCCACAAATCAGCAATCGAGTCTGGAAATAAAAACGCGATACCCAAAAATGGGCCCCGTCAAATCTATAAATAAAGAAAGCGAATATGTTTTAATTGCTGACATATCCTCATTGGCACATTGTTGAATCAAATCCTATTTTGAGGGCCAATCAATTCAGTTACTTCATGAGAAGTCGCTGTGAAAAAGATTAAATGAAATAGGGCTGTTGGTTTAGACGACAATTCATCAGATCTTTGGAAATAACTGCGTGATATTGGTTTTCAATGGTTGAAAAATACATTGAAGGATAGAATTGAAAACAACATGATACTTGTAGATAATTGATTGAGAAGTAAGAATGTCGATTTGACTAAGAAATAAGGCAAGGAAGAAGAAGAAGAATAGGAAAAAATCACTTACAAATTTTAGATTTAATTAAAATAACAATTAATAATTACCTGCAATTATAACTTTCATAACATCAATTTGTAATTCAAAAACATGTCGTTCAGCATATTGCATAAACATTTCAAATGATAGAGCACGATAGCCTAAATACGTAAAAAATGATGAAAAACCTTGTGGCAATGGGAATGCCATTGATTCAGTTGCATTTTGATATCGTTCAAGTATTAAAAATAATGTATTCTGTTGATTATTATTCATTTGATCACTGAAAATGTAATGTTCCCATTAAAATTTGAATATGTAATTTTTTTATTTATTATTACATTAATGTAAAACCTCGAACATTTTCAATTCTTGCATCAATGCCACCGGCCCTACAAACATAAACACATAATGCACGAGATAATTCTAATTGGGCACCACTATATGTACATGCAACTGCGTGCACAAATGTCGGCGCTTGATTTGCAATATTTGTATCCTTTAACCAACGAAAACCAATATTTTGTTTTGCCGTATGTTTTACCAAATGAACGCTCAATTCACGAAGATTCTGAAATTTTAAATTATAAATATTTTTTATATTCAGAAATATATTTTTATATTATACTAAATTTATTTAATTAATTAATTAATTAATTAATGAATTAATTAATGAATTTACCACAGATATAACATGTTCCTGTTTTGTTGCCGTACACATTTCAAATTCAATAAATGGTAAAACATCATTTTGATTACGACGTGATGTTGTACAAAAATCACTAAAATTTGGTCCAACTGGTGATAATGGTGTACTACATCTTGACAATGCTTCAGGCTATTTCAAATAATTTTTTTTTTTAAAAAACAGCACCACATAGACAAATATTTTCTTATTATAATAAATAATAACCTGATAACAAGCCAATGAATACATTAATTTTTCTGTAACTTGATCCGATGAAAAACGTATTCGTTCCTTATTATTACTACCATCATTTAATTGTTCCCATAATTTTGTCCATATATCAATTCTATATGGTGATAAACGTTGTTGGGGCGACAATAACATCATTGTTGTATTCCATAATATTTCATGTGATATACCAACTGATAAATTTGATATTTTCGCTTGTAATGGTTTTAATATATTACACGTTGTTAATGGTAATAAACGTGCCGATAATGAAACAGCATCGGATGGTAATCCTTTACGTGTTGCCGCATATGCACCAGCAACTAATGCCTCCTTAAGAAGTGGTACTGTATCTAAACTCAATGGACGTTCCATTATTACGCTAAGAAGCTAAAATTATATTGAAATTAAAAAAAAAAAACCCTAAAATTATACAAAAAATTAATTTTAATTTAATTTCCCGATAATACTTACTTCTGACAATACATCAATATCATTTGAATGTACTAAAAAATAGTGTACAATACTTAAACGATTATCAATTGATGTATCATGCTTGAATGCTTCAATTAAATGTGATTTTGGTATACTTATTGATATTAAATCGAGTGTAGCTAACATAAAACGAAAAAAAAAAAAACACAATCCAATTAAAATATATAATAGTGAAATAAATTACAAAAATATTACAATCAACAAACAGAAATTATTACCCGAATCATATGATAATGAACCCCATTTTAGGCATGGCACCAAATGTGTTATCATTTGTTTATTATTTGTAAATGGTGCACAAACAATATGACAACATGGTTCATGACTTAAACCAATATCCAATAAATGCATAAATAAATCAGCTTGAAATACTAACATATGATGATCACCATGTAATGTAAATGTTGGTTTCATTAATTTTGCCTTATCCCACGGTATACCAGGTATAACACAATGTATAACACATCCATGATGTAATATTGTTACCGAATAAGCAAAATGAACACTTTCAATGTGTTTTATTAATTCATCTTCATCATTTTGTTGTTTTATCGGCTGGTATAAATAATAATGACATACAAATAGCATACCATTTATATCATCAGTAACAATTATCAAATTCAATGATGAATCATGTATACGTAATGGTACGGCATCATCTTCATAAATTGGCATTGATGAATTTGATGATGTTGATGCAGGTATTTTTGGTAAATTTAATGGAATGTTAAGCTTAGAAAATTAGAATTTATAGTTAGTTGTTTTTTTTTTGTTTTTTTTTTTTTGAGATAAATACTTACAACTGTTTCAGTTGGTAAATCATCATGAAATTGATGTGCCGATAATGTATGACTTAAACCTTGATTATCTTTTTCATCTTCTTTTTCCAATGAATTACGTGCTGTCGGTTTCATGTGTATATAATATAGTGCTTGTACAGTTGGATCCCATTGTGCCCAACTAAAATTTCTTACAATTGAATCATTTATAATTGATTCATCATCAAAATACCATGAATCTGTTTTGGTGAAATCAATTTTTGTACTTGATACATTATGTGGATCATCATCTTGTTGGGATCGTTTTTTTATTGAAACGGTATACAATAAAATTGCTGTAAAATAATATTTTATATTTAATTTCTTTTTTTTTTATGAACACACACAGACACAACAACAAACATAGGTGCTTCTTACTTTCTTCATGTATAAATAAAAGAAATTTATCTTGATAATATTTTTCAAATGTTGTACGTTTACGCCATAAAAATTGTACCATAATTTGTTTTGATCGTTCCATTTGTAATAATGGCATTGCTGCTTTTTGTTTTACATTATTTATTTCAATTATAAATGGTTTATAAAAATAGGTAATTTGTTTCGTTGGTGTTGTTAATTTACAATCAATTTCTATTGGATATTCTTGTATAGCATTTATATTTCCATTACTACTATTAAAATTTGTTATGGTATCATCATCAATTGGTTCACTAATTTTTAAAACATATATTAATAATGTTTTACTTATATTTATGGATGCTTGAACAATATTTTCACGTTTTGGAAATGTTAATAATATGTGAAATGATTTTTCTTGTGGATTATATAAACCAATATGACTTTTACTTAAAACTGATGAATTATTTTCACTTATTATAGTAACCCATGATGCAAGTAATGATCCATCTTGTTCCTGTCCTAATATACGCCATTCAATAGCCGATTCTATACATAATAAAAAAGATAAAGTGATTTTTATAAAAAAAATTATACTGTAAAATAAATGTTTGTTGTCTACTATTAATATGGTGGTCTAGATTAGGAACAATCACAAGTGAATTGAATTTTTGCAAATACAATATAATTCCGTGGAAGTACCTTGTTAGTAACATCAATGCAAAAACGATTAAAATTGAAGGAGTAAATTTGGGTATTTAATTAGGAAATTACATGCACACATTCCACATATCTAGCAGATGTGTGCTTGTATATCGCACTGTTGAAATATGTATATAGCATGATAAATGTCAATAAATTATCTCGAATGATATGGAAATACGATAACGATTTTTGGGCTTACGAAAACGAAAGCGATTTAGAACCTGAAACGTTAGCACAATGCTTTAAATGACGAGACTGGCACAAGTGACTCAAGAATCAAGATTCGATGTAATGTATGTTAAATGTGGTATGATGTGGATATTTTTAGAAAGTTTATCGCCAAAACTGATAAACAAGAGACGCAGTCTATATCGTAAATCGTGAAAATCTTGGTAGTATTGTACATTAGGGTGTAAAACATTGATGTATATTATCATTCTATCTGCTTGTTTTGAACTGGGTTATGTTGATGGTAAATACTGAATCGCATGGTATCAGATGAGGTCAAATCAATCGAATTGATATGTTGTGTCCGACTTTAGGGTGACCACCAGTATGAATAAAACTCTAAAGATCAATGTTACAAAGACAAAACTAAAAACAGATGTTTACTTGCGGTCTAGGCTGGCTGAGAGGACAAAGGTCATTAAAACTTAATTTTTTTTTTTAAATACGTATCCCAGTCTTAAAAATAAATATACAACAAAGGGTTTAATTAAAAATATAATGAAAAGATTACAATTGGTTATTACAATGAGATATTTATATTAATCTAGATATGATATAACGGTAGAGATTATTCAAATAAATCCATTTTAATTTTTTTAAATGCTAATAACGACTTATTGCTTCTAAAACTCGTCAGTCTTTAGCAGACAAAGGCAAAATATTTTTAAGAAAATAATTTACATGGAAAAACAAAACAAACCTTTATGTCCCTTTGCTTCCAATAGACCACAAAAATTTGCAGCAAGATTTTCATGTTTTATCATCTTTGCTGAAATAATTTGAAATTTAATAAAAATATATAAATTAATTAATTTTTCTATATTATGAACAATCAATAACAAAAACAAAAAAGAAAAATCTTATAAATTTTGACATAAAAATATTCACCACAACAATAGAATTAACATGAATAATAAAATTAATGGAATGCTGTAATGGACTAATTTGATGAAATGTAGGTTGGTTAGGTTGGTTAGCAGTGGCGGATCCGACTGTCTTCGAAGGATCCCAATTAGCACGTAGGTGCCGTTTTGATACCACAAACTCGAGGAAACCCGATGTTTTATTTTTTTTTTTTTCAGATATGCACATTAAATCCATCTCGTGGCGTTTAGGAGAGCCACCAGATCTCTTGGCCCTATAGTAGCAATATACGATAGATTAGGTAGTATATGCCTACCCAGCAACTTATATCTCTGCTGAGAAAGTGCTGGGCATTTGCATAGAAGGT
>JANSTX010030144.1:2114-14345 GCA_027564355.1 Penthetria funebris | reverse complement strand
TACAAAATAGACTTGGCTGCAAAACACACAGGTTTTCAATCGATACTTTCAGACTAAATGCACAGAAATGATTTCTTTGCCAATGTAGTGGCAATAATCGATCTAGTTATCGATTAACTGTAATCGCAATGTAACTTGTTCTTGGTATAGGTATTTTTTCTACTGCACCAATGAATCAATATACTATTACTTTCAATCCGTACGGTAGCAAAGGCCATAAACGAACAGTCAACATTGTTGACGATCTGATTGAATGAAAACTTCCATTTGTGACTTGATGATATACATTAATTTCCAAGGAATAGTACCGATAAGCAATTTAATTTGAAAACTAATATTTGCGTAAAATTTATTTCCTTACAGTGCTACAATATTTCGTCAAACAATTTCCCAATTATTGGAAACTCTCTACTTTATCTATTTTTGCATTATCGACTTCATTAATTTCATCTTTGAAACATCAATTCTTAGGCACAACTTGGAAACCATAACTTACTAGTCGTTCCAGTTTCAGACACATTTTCGTCTCTGTTTATGCCAACAGACATATGTCGTTGTTAAAATCAAGATATTTAAGTCCATTGATTAGACTCCACGTCATACCACGTGGTTTTGTTCAAATGGTGGCCAAATATACACTTACTTAGCATCTAAACGTATTTCAAATACGTCACCAAGCAATTATGATAGCGACCGAGGACCATGTTCATTGATTTAGACGATATTCTTATTGTTATTTATAGACGATGTACCTGTTCTCACCATACTCTTTATGAATATTCGGATTTAAAGAACTGAACCAACAACCTTGATTATTGTGTTAAGACATATGTCCGTGTGTATAAGAAACTGGTGTGTTATCGAGTTTCTTATACAAACTTAAGTTAAATTTTTGTGCCGCCTTGATTATCAGCCTCGCTTACCATGCGGTCATGATGCTAATATTTTTTTATGCTTCATAATTGTTGTTGGAACTTTAACAATGGCACATATAGATACTGATTTAGATGATATTTCACAAGAGCTGTTTTTGGTTCATTTCACTCCGTGGACTCAATTTTTAAAAATTCATCAAACTGAACTAAATAATCAAGATTATCTGCCACGAGCAATTAATGTGATTTTTAATGATATTCTTTGATATACTCACAACAAATGGGCATCTAAGTTATTGAATGTAAAGTACTCCGCCTGAAAATCACGTGGTATGCATTGGCATATGAATAATAGTGAGATGTATCGTTGTGCTGATATTGAAGATATTGACTGAATATTTATAAGAGAATAAAATTGAGTTAGAACGCGTAATCGAGTTACAGTCGAACCTGCATATATATACCCAAGATATTTATCAACCACATACGTCCCCTTAAGTCTATATTATACATGCTTTTCAACTGTCCCTAACCTCAATTAAAATCTATAAAATTCAAGTAAATGTTTCAAATCCAATTTATTTATTTAATAATTTTAATTTCACCTTATTCTAAATATTAAATTAGTAATTTCTTCCGATTTCTTATCTAATCAATTTTTATATTATTGCGCGACTTGTACATAAATTTTTTTAAGTAATAGACCGATTTAAATCACATTTACGTTACTTAAAACAAACAATTCAAATTTACTTATGTCTAGTACATAAGTAAATTTCAATTGTTTGTTTTAGCTAACGTAAATGTGATTTAAATCGGTCTATTACTTAAAAAAATTTATGTACAAGTACTAAAAATTGATAAGATAAATTATCATTAAATCATTTACACAATGAGTAATTAATACAAGTATGTAATTCCTACTTCAATACGTACTGTTTTGATTTTCGAACATTATCCGTATCTTCTTCAAATATACCCCGTAATTTTGAAATGAAATCTTTAGCTTAATAAATCGAGAATTTTGACCTATTTTAAGAATAGTATTTCCACCTGAAATTTTTCTGAAAGTCAAGTTTCGAATCTTGGCTTCGAAATTTATTTCATGAATTATGCAATATTCTTTTAAACAGAACAACACTATTCACTTGTATACAAATTCAATTTTCAGATGGTTTGTATATATCTATGAACCAAGCTCCTTGCCATCCATGAATGTCAATAAAAGTTATTAAGAATGTATGATCGATTTTTGACAATTTCAGCTATAATTTAACAGCGATCTCTAATAATCGTTAGTATTTTCGTGTAATTGAGTATTTCTAGCCATTTCTAATAGTTTCAATACAAAATAGGGAATCTTAACTCTTCTAGTTTATCACCTGTGTATTTATCATCTCCACTCCCATATTAACGGCTTATTTTCCAAAGTTTTTTTTTTTTGCATACGAACAGCTAATGAGAGTTTCTCTATTTGCAGTCAGATATCACACAATCACTTTAAATTTTTCTTAATTCTTCATTATATTTATAGCACTCATTACACAAGGATTTTCACCCACACGATTATATATGTACATTCATTATTTACTGGTTTCTTGGTTCAGTTGAAGAGTCAGTTTTGTATAAATGCACATTTTTTCTCTACACAGATTCAGCTTCTTTATTTAATCTGTAAGAAAAAAGAATTCAGAGTTAATTTGAATCTATTTCTTAGTACGGCATATACGCTACCTTGCTATTTTACCATTTAGACCATTTTCATTACTACCAACGCAGCAGTTATTAATTTTAACCGGTTTTTTAACCAATTACTGTCAACGCATTAAAAGATTTCCTCGGCTACTAGACATTAAATTAGCCGAGATTAGTGACATTGTTTATACCAATGTGACACGTTGCTTTGATTGATTGTTAGTCCTGCTCCCACTAATTTCTTTATTGTTAGTTTTATTCACTCATAGTTCTCTGGTTGGACAGTTTCCTGTTGTTACTTTGACATTTCAATAACCTATTTTAGTTTTATTCAATTTCACGATATATTCTAGTTTCTTTATCACTGATTAACAAAACTTAGAATCTTAGATAGAATCCATCAGTTTGAACAAGTTTGAATGAATTTGCTTTTATATTTGTCTACATATTCTTTGTTCTTCTTTTTTATTGAAGTAGTGCCCTAAAAGCATCAACACTACGATACTTAGATCTATTGTACAGAAGCTTAAGGAAGTTACGAGTGAGTTTAGGTGCATATTCGTATTACTAAATTTCTTTATTCTTATTCTCACATTTGTCCACTTAATACCACGGCGTCTCCTTCATCATACATCCTGCATATTGGATTAGTACCAATAACAATTTTGTATTTGTTTAGTTTTTATACAAATGAAAGCCTTTAATTTATCTTTGTAATAGATAATCAGTTTCTTACTATCATTGTTTTTTGACTTAATCTTGTTGGTGTTTATTAGATTTACGTTTGCTGTCGTCTCGTGGGTGCCATTCCTGACATACATCGTGATCGAATTATCGGTGACACCGCCATGATAGTCGGTCACTCCATTCGTCAACTTTTTTTTTGTGTAGTACACCTTAGAATAATTGTTTTGATAGACTTGTTCAGAGTTAATTCTTGACATTAATTGACACCATATAAATAAATTCAATTCAGAATCCTTTTATATAACAAGTTATATTACAAAATATTACGTTCTGTGTACGATGTTTCTTATTTAGAATATAACACATCGACCCCTAGATATTTATTGTGTATTCATGTTTAATTGAAGAAGTAAATTTTGACAAATATTATAAAAAAGTGTGGGCACTTGAGCTATAAAAGGACTATAAAACTGAAGATATTATGGATGGGGGATAGGGTAAAGTTGAAAGTACAGTAGAAACGTATAATGCAGACTTTGATGCGTCGATTAAGTTGTCAGTAAGTTAAGATCCAACATAGCATCACTAACTCGAAGTAGTTGAGTCGAATTACCTTCATGACCGATATTTGTAGGTTAGAGCATGTACTAGTTTGGAATGGATGAGTATGAAATACAAACAGGAAAAACGGGTTCATGTTGGTACTTATTTACACATAATCCATATATATACCTATTAACATATGCATTTACATGGGAATATATACATACATATATATGTATACACATATATAAATATATATGTGGTCACAGGAACCTGTGCATGATTCTGATTAGAGTTCTCGTGGTCTCAACACAGAACTACGCCATTTTATTTATTATTCCCATTAGAGGCTATATGGACAATATATACGTGGATGGTGTAAATGATTGACATATTATTAATAGTTCTTTATAGCTGCATTTTTCAGTATTATATACCAGATGGTCGATGTTAGAGGTTTAATAAGTCGTTATAATTATATAGACGATCGTCTACCAGACTAAGTGGTAGATATTCGTAGATCGTCCACAGACTATGTGGTGGATATTCATTAAGTGTTAAAACCTGTGGTTTACCGAAACATCAGATCTAATTGAACTTCTTCCACATAGTCGTCTGTGGATATGATTTTTATGGTCCCTGATTTTTTCGAGAAATTTTAATGCTTTTCTTACCAGTATTATGTCTATACTTTCAATACCCGCAGCTCTATATAAACGACAATAATAATGTTTTGTGTTATTTATCTTATTAAACACTCTTCGTCTGGCATCACCAGCAAAAGCTAATTTGCTATTATATTGGTCATCAGAATCGTTCGATTTTTTCTCGTATATTTTTTTGACATGTGCATTTCGTCTCGCTTCGCATTGATTTGCCTCTCAATGACATCTTCTTTGTTCGCTTCGCCTCATTTTGTATTCTCATTTTAAAATGCGTATCCATGTAATTATCTACGTATTAGGCTCCTTGTACAATTACATTTCCCTTTTTTTTTTAAATTTTGATTTACTATTCTATTCGTAAAATCTTAATGATTCATTTTCAAAATACGACATTAAAAACTCATATAGTCGCAAAATTATGTTAATTGCCTTTAATTGAATTAAATGAATATTAAGAGAATACAATCAGGAATAAACTCATGTCACAGGCTTTAATGTTTGATAAAAAAGCACGTGTTTTTAAAAAATTATAAATAACTGCATCTGAAATGCAGATGCATAAAGTACTTCTATAAATAAAGAATAAATTTACAATTTACAATGATTTAAAGTGTAAATAAATTTATTGTTGGAACACTTGAAAGTGTTTTTCTGGTGTTCTTTTAATATTATACACGTTTTTGCCGTAACTTGACGTCACAATGTACAAAATAGACATATCAATCATATGTCAAGATTTTTTTTTCTGTCGTTAATTTTTGCTTTCTTGTAAGAGTAAATGCTTTTTCTTAATTAAGAAAAATTGCATATAAGAAAGAACATTTACTCATATGTATTAGTACATATGTACATTTTATACACCACATATGATATACATAATGTAATAGGTGTTTAAATGTTTACTGGGGGCCAAGACAATTCAGATGTTGTTGGCAATTTAATGTATTCCTATTTATTTGGCTTTTGATGGACATGTGGAGGAGAACTAATTACAATATAATGAAAGCTTGAAAGAATAATTTTCTCATGAACAAATAATTAAATACTGAGGAACTTTTTAAATGTTTTTCTTTTTTTAAAAAATAATAAAAATAATAGCATTGAAACAATGCAAAAACAACTTTTTATTAGAGATTTATTTTCAAGCAATTTGTCTCTATAATTTTAGCCAATTTGAACCACAATATGACAAGTTGGATAATATTATAAATTTACAATCTGAAAAATATCATTAATTGTCATATACTCCAATTTCTTCATCTTGCATGTATCATATATTTCTTTTCTGTGCTAAGATTAGACATTCGCAAAACATATGCATCTCCATATGATTTCACAAACCCGTGCTAACCAATTATAGACCAATAATTACATCACGATCTCTAACCAGTACTTTCAGTTCGTTTTCATCACCTACCATACTAATACTATATATATACAATATATACCTGTCGCCTTCAGCGCCTTCTGATCTGTCAATTTCTTCAAATGCTATTATTGTATTTGAGCCATCTTTATGCAGAACTTTACATTTATTGCAGCTCCACCATTGATTGTCAGAAAACTTCTCAAATATTTAAACTAGTCTACTTCATCTATTTCATCGTCATTGGCGCAACTGAACATGTCATAAACACACCAATTTTCATTAGTTTTATTTTTGAAACATTGATATTTGAACCGACTTGTGAGTTGTATTTTACATGTCGTTTCAATTTCATCAGTAAAGTCAAGATCTCCAAATCGGACCCCATCTGATACCATTAGTTTCAGTACTGACCTTGCTCATAATTTAGTCCAATTGATATAGTCTGTGCAATACCTAACAGGGCTGAAATCTACCTGTTCTCTTCGAATACCTGGTTGTAAAACTGAACTGATCCATGTCGTGGCATAATAATAGTTATAACTTTGTTTATCGTATTTAGTACGGTGATACCATGGCGGGTCTCAAGTTATCCATTTTTGCCAATTTAATTATCAACCTCCACATGGTTAGAATATTATCATACAATCACACTTCACTTCCAATATTGATGCAACGCCATACGAGTGCACAACATGTCGGATAGGTTGTTGGCGCTAGCTATCTTACCGCTTTTTTAATTGTTGTAATATGGATTTGATTTCACCACACCTTGGAGCAGAGCCCCTGAATTGTCTTATAGTCATACTTTGCTAAACCATATTCTAAAAAACTTATTTTCGGGCCTATTCATGAGCTTACAAAAGTACTCACTTAATCTTTCCATTTGCTGAATATTGCTGATATTTTTTCGTTTTGTTTTGAAGCACTGCCCGGTTGGTTTGCTTGCCAGACAGTAAATTTTCCTTCATATTGTTTAAATTTGCAGCGTGTCGAACCCGAACTGCAATGTTTTAAAAAAAAAATGTTACACTTATTACGCCGGATACCAACCTCTTTACCCAATTGAACATATTGTGTCCGTAAATTCTGCTGGTCCATTGCATTGGTGTTGTTTATTGCACCTTCGATGTTTCTGCTCCTCATTATTAGCTTCCAAGTAGCATCACAAATTCATTCCTTCCTTTCATAACTAATAAAACCAAGAACACCCTCACTCATTTGTCTCAATGCGAGTGCGATTGTGTTTGAGTCTTAACGAACGGTGTCATATACTAAGCAATATGCCAAATCTTCTGAGAACCGTGTCCACGTTTATGCCTGCCATAAGTTTTGATTGCATCTGTTCAATAATCCAATAATCAAGTAATGGTTACTAAAAACACCTGCGCCCCTATAGCTACGAATTACTAACAGATAATTTCTCAATGTTTTGCTAATATGAAAGTTGTGTGATTTATTTGATTTCCGAAATCTAAGTCTCTTTATGTATTTCTTCATCACTCATGTATATGACACTATGCGATCTCTTAATCCCAATGGAAACAATGTGAAAGTTGACTATAAAAACTGTCCTTGTCATCAGACTTTGCCTGCTCTATAGGTTCGTAAGTTTGAATTATTATTACCCATTTAAAATTACTCTTGAAGCTTGCTGTGATTATTCGATTTGATATCGCTTAAATCGACAAAACAACTCTTTGCTGAGACACTTAAAAATAAACCAACTTCACTACTCATCCATATGACTTGGTATTTCCGAAAAAAAGAGTTTCATCAGAGTTTATAATCCTTTCAAAGTTTTCCCTTTATCGAATTTCGCGAGATTGTACCTCTTTAATTCTGAAGCCACCTGCGCCTGTTTCGTCCGTACAAGTAATGTTCTTACGTTCCAGGTTCCAAATAGTGTCCCGTCTACTTATGTAAAAAGTCGTCATCATGTTCTTATCCGATCCGAAGTCATTTGTTGATGTTTCTTGTGGATTTAAGTATTTCAGCAATGAGAGAGCAGTTTTTATACTTTTTTGTAATTAGACGTGTAATCGTATACCCTTTTGTCTTTGCAGTTTTATCCGCGTTCGAATTGATGTTAGTATCGAGATACGTTCCCGGTGACCAGTACGTGAAGTTGTTACAAGCACTTGGTCAGTAATTTAATTCACTTTTGTAATTGATCTTATCCCAGAACACACTGCAATTGCTTACACAGTTAATATTGTATGCATTCGTTACGTCATCCCCAATATCGTATCATCAAATGGAATGAATATAATTAAAATCTTAATACGTAAAATACGCCCAACTGCATCTATTGAATGGATTGATAGTGTCTTTGTAAGACATTCAGTATTGTTTTAAGAAATTCTAAAAATCCCATGCTTTGGTTTTGTGGCAGAAGGTAAATTAAATTTAGTGGATTTATTTACCATAGTTTACATAATAGGCTTTACTGTCGCGGTGCTCGGGTAACCCAACAGTTTCAAACGCCAACGGCTTGCTATTTATCTTTACCATTGGCGAAATATTGGTGAGTGTAATTTAACAATTGGAATACAATAATAGCACACGGTGCTCTGGTTTAATTATTCCTATGATTTACAATATTTGGGAATGAATATTCAGCTTTTTCGTCATGTGCTAAAAATTCAATATTTATTAACTTACCAAACTAACTACTGTATTAGAATTGTAGGCATCTTACTCATATTATTCATAAATATAATAGTATTCATAACTTCGGTACAACGCTTTCAATTGGTATGCTAAAAGTATCCCTGCTACAATTACTGTACTTGTCTTAGAACTATTTGTGAATACTATTATACATATTGGAATATACATTGTTTTATCTTTACTCGATATAGTGACATAGACTCTTTGGATAAACTCTATATAATTGTTATTAGGTAATCTGTAATCTGCGATCTTATTATAATTGTTGTTTTTTTACAATTATCGACTACGCTGAGGCTGCTTTTCTTCGCATTTTTTCTAATCATGTGTGCGTTCGTATAAAAATATAGTACTAAGGCAGCTTAAATACAGAACAATCGTTTTATATGTAACTATCCGCAAATTTTTCAATTGAGACTATTTTAATAATATTATTATATACAAATAACATCAGAATAGTCTACATAAATAGACGAACAACCCTGTGATGATAATTCTAAATATGATAATCATTGTCTGCATTGTCAATTATATCAGCCTAGTTTAAACGCGGTAAACCTATATGAACCCCTTCAAGACTAGTGTATACATTCTATTCATTAAACTATTGATACTTAGTCGTCAATAGTTAATTAAATCAATAGGATCAAGTTGCTCAGTATAGATGATTTTAAAAGTATGTGTTCTTACAATACGTTCATAGACGTGTTTATCAATATTTAAATATACTCCTAGATGACAAAATAAATTCTTATACATTTTTAAAATTATAACTTATAAGCATCAGGGTAATGATTTTTGAAGTGACTTTTGATAAACTTTAAAGTTATTTGCACTTAAGTGACGCACATATTTTATGTACAAATAATAAGGTTTTGCCTTATTAAGTACACTTGTAAAATGTCTTTTATGGACAATATACATAAAACATTGCTTTCTTAAAATAGTTGAAGGAAAATATGTATTGTTAGTAGCATCAAATTGTTGAAAACAGAAAAAAACTTATGGCATTTATATAACCTCTATAACCTCTAGTTTCTCACATATGATTCATTGGTTTGCTGATTAGCTTCGGAAAAGACATGTAACCATGACAGGACTTGAACTATTCAAACCTAAACAACACCAATTGGAAAACAGATGTATATGATCATCAAATTAGTACTATTTGCTAAACATCATAGCGGAGTTTTTTTCTCTAATTCCCACCAAAATTGACATTTTTGTTCAGTATTGCTTGGCGAATCACCATGAACATCTTACCACTGGTACTAGCGTCTTTAATCACTGTTCTTCGCTACGTTATACCTTGAGAATTCTAGTTCAGTGCATATCTTGCAATATCCTTAACCGGACACCTAAGTGTATGACCAATATAATTCCATTTTATTCGTCTAATAATCGTGTTCATCGCCTCCAGAATTGATATTATATTTGGCTAAAAGATTCTACGAGAAACTGCCACAATTTGTATTCGTGATTTGATATTTTTTTCAGCACCACCATTTCTTGCTAAATAACCTTCCAAATATTGTATACCTTGTCTATTACTTTATTTATCCCCTTCAATGACGAACCAATCTTTATTAGGTACGTGTTTAAAATATTTATGAGCAGAGCCACCTGTCAGCTAAACTACACAAATCGTTCTAGTTTCAGCCTCTCGTTTGTTCATAACCCAATCTTAGATGAGTAAGAATAAGAGTGGCGACAAAATACATCCCTGCTTAACACCTGAATGTACATCATGAAGCTTTCCACAATGTAAGATTCTGTACTGTGAGTCATGATATATAGACCGCAGATTATGTACATAACTCGATAAAGACTGGCGAACGCTTTTGTTTAAAGTCGACGATCAGCATACATAATGTTTTTTGCCAATCTATCGATTATTCAACTATGATAACGTGTTTAAGATCTGTGAACGATTTGCAAGGTTTGAAACCAGTCTGTTCTTCAGGATTACTCGTTTTCAACTGATCGTATCGTGTGTGATTACTGCATCAACATTATTTATTGTGTTCGTTGACGGTCTATGGTCCAGCGTGAATGTAAAGGTCGGTATTCTTTCAACTCGCCTCTGAGTAACTTGAACCATGTAATTATTTAACAGTTGAGTAAAGTACTATGTCTACCTGTTCTTTTAAGGTAACTCAGATATTACTAGATTGAATTGAACTTTCTGTTCTGTAGCACTTTCCGGTCAGTTTTCTTATAATTTGTTACGTTTCTTTCCAGTTATTTGAATCTATAGCGTGTCCGATCTGCAATGTTTTCGGAATATTTACAGTATTTACAACTTCTTAATCTAGTGGATTCTGTACATTTCTCAAATTCGTGTTACTAATTTTATGTTTTATGTTTAACATCTAATAGAGATTCCCATGTGTCTTCACTGATCTATTCCTTCCTATAGCAATTGATGAAATCAAGAATATCTTCACTAAATCGCCCTAATGCAATGTCAATAGTATTCCAATCTTTACAAATATTATTATGCAACATGCGAGCCGTTAAATTATTTTCCTTCTAATTGTTACATAGTCTATTTGTTACTTGTGTGACCATCAGGAGATATTTAAGTTGCATCCAACTTGACGATGTTATAAACATTTTAAAAGAAGCTAATGTCCAGCAAAATATAACTGATCTTATACAGCAGATAAATGTTAACAATATAACGCGAATTAAAGTAGAAGAGAAAGATTACAAATGAAATACCAATGTCAACTGGAATCCGTCCATTGTTCAATATGATTATGAACAAAATAATACTTAAATTAAATCTACTGAAATTGGTTATAGAATGGGAAATCAACTGATCATTGTCATTTGTTATGCGGACGATGTTGTTTGCATTGCAGAAAATGAGGACGATTTGCTACATCTATTATTTGCATTTAAACAAGATGCTGAAAGCTTAAACATGTTGATATCTACCATGAAAACACAATCTATTATTATAGCCAAAGAACCAATAATATGCAAACTACTGGCAGATAACATACCAATGGAACAAGTTATGAGCTTCCGTTACTTGGGTGCAGAAACAAGCTAGCTGCTTGTCGAAATGTTATTATAGAAGTTTGTTATCAAACTAACAAGATTGAATCAATAACGGGATGCTTTCGTGACGTCAGTTGGAGAAACAATTTCATGTTGCTGGAAAGTGAAGTCCGAATTTAAATAAAAAACCAGAACTAAACAACTTATGAGGTCAACATAAATGAAGATCTTACGTACTATCACTGGTTATTCACTTAGAGATAGAATCAGAAGTAATAATGATACCCAAAATGACTGTCAAATTCAAGACATATTAAGATTTACAAAAACCAGAAGGCGTTATTGAAGAGGCCATGTTGAGAGAATGCCACACAATAGAATCGCAAATATTAAATTGAAATAACACCCAGGTGGAACACAGCCTATAGGTTGGCCTCTGAAGAGATGGCGTGAAAGTTGGACATCCGCATCTCAAAACTAAATTCTTAGAAAACCACAGGTCAATGACTTAACGAAAGAAGAAGAAAAGGAAGTAAGATGGTTCATCCTAAATCAGATTGGTGACTGCAAAATATACTTCTGTAAAAAAAATTAATAGTGTGAATAAATTAAAAAATGCTACATGTCTTTGCTGAGAATTAAGGTCGCTTTAAAACTGTGTATTCATTTCAAAATTTCCACATAAATAAAAGGCTAAAAGGTAAATACGAATCCGTCC
>JANSTX010030133.1:0-12849 GCA_027564355.1 Penthetria funebris | reverse complement strand
TTTATTTTCTTCATTCTTTCTTAAATTTATTTTCTGTTCTATTGTTTCTGTTTTTACTCAATAAAAACCTCTATCACTTAATATGCAACTAATTACTTGTACATATTAAAAAGTACATAATTTATTATTATTTTAAAGATAATAATCTATTTTTTTTTCTAATGCATGCAAATATGTATGTAAATTTTTCGGATTGATTGTTATTAAAAAATCATTTTAATTGTTATATGCAGACGAAAGTATAACATTGTGTGCAACTAATTATTAAAATAGTCAATGATAATGAATATAGATATAATAATAATAATAATAACAATAATGATAATAACAAAAATAGTGATGAATATAACAATAGTAAATAATAAACAATGTATAACATAAATATAATTGTCATGATAAAATAGGTCACATTACTATAGGTAAGACAATGATTTGAATTGTGGGAATATGTCTTATGGTGTATAGAGATGCAGCACGGCGTCGTGTACAAGTAAATGGTTAGAAGTGCATATGATATTTGATAAAAATGAGATAAATTTAAAACAAAATAAAAAATACAAATTATGAGACAAGTGTAAAGTTTAAACATATATATAAGGATATTAAATAAAATTTACTGAAAATTTTTATAAATCATAATACATCCTAAGTTTGTCGTATCTAATATGCATGTGAAAATTTTCTTTGTAAATTTTATTAGTATATTCGTTACATGGCAAAAAAATTAAATATAAATGTATTAACATATTTCCAACAAGATTTTACAAATGATTAATTAAAAGATGTATGAATTAATTATCTTTATCAATGATTCAAATATCATTCAAATTCAATTCATTAAAAGAATTTACAGCTTCATAAATGTTCCATAATTATTTCAAAATTATACTTGTGGTTGCTCCTTAACGAGTCATTTATTAAAACAATATTATTTAAATAAAATAAATATATAAAATTCAATGCCAATTAAACATAAATTTAATAAAACCATTTCAATAATAAATTTTATTTTGGCAATAAATTTTCACTACTTGCACTTAAATTTGGCAATGATTTGAAAAAATTCCTATTTTCAGTGAAACTATCGTTATTTTTTCTATTTGATGATGTCGATAATGCTAACGATGATACATTATGCAAAGAGAGACGTGTTTTACCACATAAAGTGTCATTTGGTTTACCATCTAATTCTAACATTTCTTGCATATTTAATTCTAATAAGGGATCAAAATTACGACCACTATTTTCAAATATAATATCGGTAATTTGTTGTAGTGGTACATTTGAATATTCTTCATTATTAATATTATTATTATTATGATTATTACTATTATTACTATTATTACTACTATTACTATTTTTACTAATAATATATTGTAAGGGAGACGGACACGATGTCACATTTGTATTATTACTATTTAAAATTGTATTTGTTTTAGGTGGTGGAATTGCGGTACCCAAAACATTTGCTACATTAAATATTGGTAAATAAATGTCATAATTTTGTTGTAATAATTTTGTATCTGAATATCTTCGTGTATCTTTACCCAAAAATTTATCTAAATTATCACTAATATCAGGTGGTGACATAAATATGGTTGAATGTCTATGATAGACTTTATGATAATCATTTGATGTTGCTGTTGCTGCAATTGATTTTATTGTTGATGTTGTCGCTGTTCGTATTGCATTACTATCATTTAATATATCTTGATTCTCAATAAACATTGCTGAATTTGGATAATTTAAATGTGTATTTATTTTAAATAAATGTAAATCATTTGTTGTTTGTTTTACAGTATTAGTACCACCACCACCACGACCACCACCAACAATTGCATTTGATAATGCCATCATTTGATTACTATTTAATTCATTCATTGAACTATTTGTTGAATAACTGATACTACTATTACTCATTGGTTTATCATACATTTGTTGCATTGAATCATGAAATGGTGTCATACTACCCGAACCTTGTGGACTTGGCTTAAATGATGATTGACTAGAGTCATCCAGTGTCCAATCTCTTTCATAATGATGTAATGGATTGTTTTCAATATTTGCAATTATTTGACCATGTGGTGATGGACGATTTAAATTATTTGAATTATTTATATTATTTAAATTGCATATATTTCTATCATCAATACTACCTACACCACCAACACCACCTTCACCACCAACACCACCTTCACCACCACAACCAATATTACCAGCATTTGTTGTTGATGAATTACTATTAATACCTGGAATATATAAATGACGTGTTACAAGTACAGGTGATGGTGGTGAAATGGGATGCATTTTTTCTGGTGCATTTTGTATAAGCAGAATTCTTAGTAAAGAAAAACGAATATATTAGATAAATGTTTAAAAACAAATAATTATTATCATTATAGGTATATTTGGAATGGAACGTACCGATTTCTTGCACGCCATCGATGACACAAATGCAAATATTGTCTACATTGTATATACATAAAAACTACACCACCAGTTAAACCAACTGTTACAACAACTAATTTTGTCCAGAAAGGCCAACCTATTAGACCACGTTTAACTTCTTCAGCCGCTCGTTCAATTAACACACATAGTGACCTTATTTGTTTTTAAATTTATAATAATTTATTAGTTAATTTTTTTATTGTAAAATAATTTATTTTATTTTACCAAATAACACATAAAGCTGCTGTAAAATGAAATATTACTGCACAACATAACCGTCTTCGTTCAACACCTGACATATCAAGACTACGCCACTAAAATTGAAAAGAAAGCTAAATTAATTCTGATATATTAGATTTTCTTAACAGGGATAAATGGGAAGGTACACATGATGAATTAAAGCTATTCTATACATAAAACGTGTATATTGTACGATATAAATACAATACAATAACGTGCAGAACTTCCTCAATCTATTCAAGTAGCATTCGGCAATCATTGGTATTTTAACTGTCTAATTTCTAAATTCCACAAATCAGATAAAAAAATATGCACAGTAGTACTACTACAATTTCTGCAATTTAACATATTTGATAATAATAAATCAATTAATTAAATTCATAGAACTTACCTCATTGAATGGCTTAATTTTTGTGTGCATTATAAATGGAAATTTACATAATTCACATGTATTTGTTTCTGATGCTGTTAACCATTGTTGTAAACACGTTTGATGTACATATTTTAAACTGCCTGAGCAATAACAAGGTGTTAATAATGGATTTTGTGGGTCACTTTCACAGTGACATATTCGACAAATATCTCCGCTACTTTGTGATGTTTGACTACTGCTAGATCCGAATCTGTAAATAGGGAAATGCAGATATTAGCAAATATATATATATTAATTTTAAATAAAAGTTTAATCTTGTGTATTGTTAATAGTTAATAAACGGTATCAATACTTTTGGGAAACACTTTAAGGGTACTTGAAGTGTGATTTACAGTGTTATAAAATAGCGCACAGAATGTGTTTAGCAGATATTACCAAATGACAGTATATGTTAAGCTAAGTGAGAGTTCCGGACACACATAATGGATTCAGGCCCAACCTTATACAGAGTAATCTAAAAACTATATATAATAATTAAGTTTATTTTAATTATGACAAAACAATGGAAATTGTGGTTTTTTCTTTTCTGTGAAATAAAATTAACAATAAACACAATATATATATATAATATAAAATAATTTGCAAAGCAAATATGCCACCATAATATTGTACAGAATTACATAAACAAATTTCAAGTGTGAGAATAAACACCAGATTGTTAAATAACAAAAATAAATATCAAATTAAATTAAGTTTTTACAAGTATATATGGAAATAAATTAATATTAATTAATTAAATTTATGTTAATGAATACAACATTATAAACTTAATTAAGTAGAAAACTTATACAGAATTGATTTCATTATATAAAAAAAAATTATCATAGTTCTTAATGAAATATCATAAGTATTATCTTTATCGGTTGAGTAAGTTTTGAACATTTATAAAATTAATTACGTTCCTAATGGGTCAACTAAATATAGGAATGAAAGTAGAGATTACCATTAACTGAATTTCGACATCTCAAGTTATGGCGCACTGAAGTAAATTTACAAAATATTTATTGTTGTTTCAAATATTATATTTAACATTCATCTGAAACAACTATTATAATTTGAATGGAAAATATGGAATCGATAATTCTATTTGTCCGATTCTACATCTGAATAATTCAATAAAGTGGTGCATACATCCCCGGTTAAATAGTTTGTTGATGAATTTTTTTCCACTTGGTCGACATACACGACAGATATCCCTTAAATAAAAAGTTGAAAGTACGTCTAATAAATATAAAAGATTAAATAATTTTATCCAGAAATTGAAGTGACTGAAAACTACAAAATCAATTTAAAAAGTATAAATAAATTAATTGTAAAATAAGAAAAATTAATAACATGTCATCCCACAATCATTTAATCTATTCATTTTATCGTATTGTGTGATGATAAATTAATTATTGTATAGTATAGGTCATTGACGATTAAAATTTATTAAATCACTTTACATGTTATGAATATATAAATTAATAATTAATGAAGATATTACTAAACAATATTCGTAATTTATTGAAATTATAGTTGTACGTTGAATATGCTTAGAAGTGATTATATTTTAAATTAATCAATACATTCAGTCAGTGATAGAATAAAATGTTGTACTTCTAATAAATTAATTACACAAATAATATCGTATTTAGGTTCAATATTAAATAGTTTATTTTAAATAAACTCGTATATATTAAAAAATGTATTACATATATAAATATTTACCACAAGTTCAGAACCTTCATTTCATAATCAGATGCATTCAATGATTTACACCTTATTGACATTGAATAATTAAAATTGAATTTATTATATCTATTTATATTGATCGTACCTATATAAATCAATTCTTATAATTATTAATTGACTTAATAATATATGAGTTATTAATTATACAAATTGATTAATATAATTACAAATTGATTAATAGTAAAAATGTAGTAGCTGTCGAAAGCAAATTGATGATTTTAAAAATTGAATAAGTTACTTATTTATTCACACTTTTCTCGGGAATTTCATTTTTCGGATATCCAGTACGAGATTTTCCTTTCCGAACATTTATTTCACATGGAAACATATGTCATCAAATGAATGAAAGGAATCAACAATTTATCCTTGACCAAATTTGATTTTTATAAATTACGATAAGTATCACCCTGACGGATTCCAGTAGAGATTTAATTATGATTTCACAATGCCTCTTCGACGTCATCTTCATCGTTGATGGAATTGTTCAAGATTTTAAGTGATATTCTTTTCTCATATAGGCTGCCTTGTGCTGGGATGCATAATAGATTTAATATTTATTTTTTGAATTTATTATGTAGGGTTTCAGTAATGTTACAATTATTCTGATATTACAGAGAATCAGCATATTATCCATACCTACATTACCAAAAGAAAGAGAGCACATCCAAAATTTGTGAGGGATGTTCTGTTTGTTATAATGTAGTAAATAGTTTACTGTTGACCTATGTTGTTATGCCAAGTGTATGTATGCTGATCTTTATGTAAAGAAAAAGGTATTGTTAATTCGAAGTTCATTGTTAGAATAAAAATCTATCACTGCCTCTCCATTTTCATTTAATATTTCTTCGTTAAATCATTGTTTAACGTCATTCAATATCGAATTTCTCACCCTAGCATTTATATCACCCATTATAATTATTTTGTTAGACAAAATTCTGTGAAACTGAAAATGATGAAAATTATTTAAATTGAACAGCCTCTGCATCTCAAGTCCTAGTGAGTTTGGTTACTGACTTTTATGAATTGAATCTATGATTTTATAATTGAATTATTTTTGTTATGTTATGTAAATTTTGTAATAATAAATAGTTTAAAATACAACAACAATAAATTTTATTTAACTTTAAATAGCTTATTATTTTCGTTTTTTAAAAAAACGAATTAATTTTAAATTACAAAATAATGTTCTGAGTATATTTGTATAATTTATGAATACTAAAGATCATTGTACGATTAATGGATTGTATTTTTATAATTAAAGAGTAAAATAGAATGGTTATTAAATAAATGAAAAAAATATTGTATTGCCTCAATATTATTTATTTTAGACCATGGTCTAAATTTATATTAATGTTTAAATTCACTTGAACATACAATGCGAAACCAATATGTTCTTTTTACTATAACAGCAGTCAGTATAAACATTAATTAAGAATATATTACTGCAGGCATATCGACTAATTTTTTGTTCACTGATTTATCTGTGTTGGATACTAAATAGAAATCACATCATAATTACTTTATATAGTTTGTCGTGTAAGTATTTTCTCAATATCCTAATCAGAATCATTATCAATCATTTACGTAATATCGATATTTTACAGCCCATTAGAATTTATACTACTGAAAGTATAGACATCCCCGAATTCTTTCCACTGTTAAGTATTTGAAATTTGAAAATTATACACACCAAAAGTCAGTTTACTGCCAACATTCTACGACATAATCTTACAATCGATCACGTTGTGGATATTGACGAGGTGATTTAATTACCAAAACATATTTGCTATACACCGTTATAGTTAATATAGTTAAAGATCGAGATGATAAATATGACCCAATTAAATAAATCCATTAGGCAATATTAATATAAACAAGAATTATAGTGTAATAATTAATTTATATACGAAAATATAAGAGTACTACTCGCAAACAAAATGTTTAATTTATAATATCATAAAATGTGGTTTTATAAAAATATGATCAAATAGAAATTTTACATATGAAACCGGGTAGATGAATTATATATTATGGAAAGATAATTAAAAATGTAATTTATTAAACAGTATAATTTTATGGTACAGGTCGTTGCTTAAACAAATTTCCATAAATAAAAAAGTAAAATTATTTATTATTTTGTGAGTTGTAAACAAAAAATTAGTAAATTAAAAATGTAACAAAATAAAAGGATTCATGATGCTGAAGAAC
This sequence comes from Penthetria funebris, assembly GCA_027564355.1. NCBI lineage: Eukaryota > Metazoa > Arthropoda > Insecta > Diptera > Pleciidae > Penthetria > Penthetria funebris. Next base: position 5,786 of record JANSTX010030133.1, on the reverse strand, counting down.
GTCTGTAAAAGCATTTCTTGGATGATATAAGCAAACAATATGAACAATTTAATAAATTCCAGAACTGCCCTCATGCACCAATAACTCTGATTAAGTTATAAACTTTTATAGATGCAAAAAACTGAACAGAATGAATATACTTAATTATTCTAACATCCAGTGACTCAAGAATTCTATACATGAAACGTGTTCAGTTGAAGTAATAAATGGATTACAATAAAGGGATAGTTGCCCCTGGATATGTGTAAGTAAACTATGATAAATAATATTGTCTATATATAATATGTGATGTGTTGATGTTAATTTAATTAGTCATTAGTGTAGTTTTCGTTTTTCTATTTTTGATATTTTTATATGCGTCAGAACCTGTAATTATCTCGTTTATATTAAATAAATACATAAATAATTCCTAGTATATATTAAATCAATTCTTTTCTGTTTTTTTTTTTTTTTTTTTTGTGAATGTATGATGTTCAAAGGTCACCAATATGTGTGCGACTAGTTTCGATTTTAGTTTTAATTTTAGATATTATTAAAAATGTGGTAATAATAAGCCTTATTTAATCTATAGGTATATATAGTAATATATCTCGATCTGTACACCACACGAAGTACAGAGTGACAGGCACTAATCACGTAGTACGACGTTAATTTGTCACTTCTTACAGTATAAAGTGTTGCGTACAACTCTTCAGCTACCTACTTTGTTGGTTAGACGAATTTCTTTTCTCCAGCAAATTGACAAACACAACACAATCCTCTTTCGCTTCCTATATATATTCACGATCACAGGAATTTGATAAATATTGTGTTCCGAATTTCCAGTGACATTACACGTGAAATTAAATATTTGCGTTGAATATAACCTTGATGATATAGTTAGTCAAATTATTTTGTTACAAATAAATGTAATCAAAAAACTATTTCCGGAAATTTGTGCACCAATATAATGATTTATGCAAACGTACAATTGCATCATAATCGCGACCTTTGCTTCACGTGGGAGCATAGTGCATTTAGGGTCTGAAATTCATTAAATTATATACGTTAAACGTTTATAGAATCTGAATACTATTAGACATTAATGGAATCGACAAGATAATCGGAAAAATTGAAATGTTAATTAATATATTCAACAACTAATTATATACAGTAAAAATAAGAAGTAATAAACATAAATATTTATAAGATTGCATGCCATCATAACCTGTACAATTTGGAAACATTGTATTTTTTATTAATTATAAAATTTTCTTTTATCATATAAAATGATTATATCGTTTTTAGATTAGATAAAATATGAATATAATTTTGTATATATCAACTATAATTATAAATTGATTAAAATTACACTCGTATGTTTGTGATTATAGGATTCTTTGAAAATATTGTAATGTTGTAGGAATAAAATGAATTAATCATTGGAATCGGTATATCATTTAATCAATGTGAAATACCATGTGATATTATTAGATCGAAAACGTTTCCATGTGAGTGCAGAAATCGCTTACAGATTAAGATTGGATAATACATAGAATACATATTTAATGAGAATATGTATAATATATGTTTTTAGAAATTAGTTTAAAAGACACATTTAAAGATATCATATACATAGAGTAATTACTAACCAATTGAACAAATAATTAAATATTAAATAAATGTTATGTATTTAATTAAATTGGAATTAATTATAGAATGAATACGTTGATTATATAGGTGATCATCGTTACTCTTAAAATGTTTTTTTTATAAAATAGAATTGACAGCAGAATCCCGACAATGTGATGTAGTATGGGGAGATACGTCTTTGCGTCCAACAATCATACTATTGTTTAATATTACGTGAACATTGATTTTTGCACCAAATTGTATATTATTTATGTGATTTACATCATCATATTTACTAATTGATCAGTACTTCCTATATGCATATGTGATAATTATACAATAAATAAGTTTATATTGGTGGTATATATATATGTGTTATATTAAATAATCTGGTAATGAAATCTAATTTTAAATGTAAACATAATAGTAATTTATATAGTATATAAGAACATTATTTATAAATATACAATAATATATAAAGTGTATATAGATAGCTTAAATATATTTTATATATCAACATATAGTTGCACCAATCTGTAACTATTTTAATGTCACTGTCATTGCCAACATGAACATTATTATATTTTTTACTGATTTATATATACTGATAAATATATGGCATTATTTGCATATAATTTATTCCAATTTTTTTTTTCCAACCGATAAACTAGTGAGACTATTTTAATAATTTATTATGCAAATTGATTGCGTGTGTCCAACTCCAACAAAAAAAAAACAATATACGACTTTAATCTTGACTTTTATGTTCTCACCCAACAAATTACAGTCTATTTTACCATTCAATCATAGTATAGATAAATAAAGGGATTATGCTTATTTAGGTTAAATATATACAGATTATGCAACATTGTTGTAATGTCACATCATCATCTGTATATGTACTGTTGAAACTTTTAAATGTATAAATAAAAAACACAATCTAACATACTAGCATTTGATTCATAGTGTTAAATTAAATATGAAAGAATATTTTAAATATAAATATATATATATATATGGCTTAACTATAGAAAACGGAACAATATAATTGGAATTTTTAGTTAGCAAAGCTCAGTTTAAATCTTAAAATTTACGAGCGTATATATTTATTACTGAACAAAATGAATTCGGTACTTTTAACAGGCCATACATGAATTACAATTTCGATATATTTTGTAGTATATACCCTAATACCCTAATACTCTGTAGTATATACCATTTTATTATTATCCATGCATAATCATTATAAATAAATTGGAATACAACCGGGATGAATATGTATCACAAAATTATAGATAACATATATTTTATGTGCTTTCCAGTATATAAATGTTTGTATTGTCAAAATGATAGTGAGGTTGTAAGAATTTTTGAATGGGTGATATGAATTACCACCAACCTAGGCAGCTGTGAGTTGTGCAGCTGAAATACTTAATTGAACGAGAAACGTTAACAAATGACCTCGGATCGAATGGAAATACGATGACGAATTTTTTCATACGTAAACAGAAACGATTTGGAACCTGGTATGTGACAATAATGCTTGAACCGATACAACTGGCTCAGATGGATGAAGAATTGAAGAGGTAAACACATGATATTTTCGGGTTAAGCGAGTTACGGTGGAAGCGGTCACGTAATAGGTGTGGTGAAGAACCGTGACTAATAAAATTATCAAAAAAAAATAAATAAATAAAAATTTGTTTTGTAGTTAGCATAATATGAATGTACTTACTGATAAAATAAATTTAAATAGTAAATAACATACACAAACTCTTGGTATTATGATACATTTTTATCGGGGATTTTTTAATTAGGACTGTGATTCACATTTTATCAAGAGTTTTGTTCACTAGAAGTATAAATAATAAATAAAAAAAATTATAACATAACTAAACGTAAAGATTAATAATAAAGCAATAAATAATTTGTCTATTAGCACAAATTGAGTAAGAAATGAAGGTGAAATTGAAATGACTTGTAAAATATGTATATATTGTTCACGTACCCCACATCTAATTAATAATTATAATGGTTCAAAGACCTGACAAATGCAAAATGGTATATTTGGTACGCCAATATCATGTACACTCTTACGGTCAATAGTGCATAATTGAATGTAGTTGAAAACATATATTCGTTAAATTTAGAAGATTTACAAATATCGCATCGTATAGATATTAAATTTTCTGGCCAAACAAACAGTAGACTGACACAACCAATTTGTTATATTATAAGGGTAATATTAGTAGCACTGAAGTAAGAAAAAAATATACAAAACAATGGTATTTGACGCTAACACTAACAAATATTAGAAAGGATCATGTGAGCAACCGTATGATATAAGAATATTACTAACATAAGAAAAATGACTAAGTCAAGAAGAAAGCCGACATTTTTTCCATTGTGTCTAACTATTTTATAATCTTTTGCATTCTTAAATAGATTAGAGTTGAAACAATAATTGTGAAAAAAAGTGTTATTCATTTTAAATAATTAGTGAAACATTTTTCTTAACGAATTTAACCTTCCCCAAAATTTATAATGGCAATTAAAATTAATCATTTAATGAACTGAAATATTTTATATCAAAATAAATATGTGGTCATTTATTGTAATAAACCAGTATTTAGGTATAAATATGCAAAATTATTTCCCATTATCATAAAAATATTAATGTATGTTATGAATCTAAATGTTAATAAGTAAATGTTAAATATTAAATTAATACATAAATATTTTTCGATAAATGTTCATAGAAAAAAACGAAAAACCCACAGATTTATGAATATTCAGCATGAAGTAGATATGAAAATGTCGATATACAGTATATAAATAGTATCTATACGTCTTAATTTCTAGCATCACAAAGGATTCACGGTACACTTAACGTGTGAATAAATGAACACAATTGATCTATGAGAACAAAAATCTTTAGAAACTAAAATAACCGAGGATTTATTATTCAACGTATCAAAACATTTATTATACGATTTTGATTACTGCTCTATATTGCATGTCTATACAACAAGTTAGTGCTAGATGCAATGGTGCAGATGATGATGGATCTGCACCATTGCATCTCTTAATTATAATGATGATGAAACAAACAAATTTTCATTTTCATTCATTTCTCAAAATAATCTGAACATATTTTCAACTGCTTGACTTACATATTTAATCTCATTGAAAATTCAATGTATCAATTTTAATTAGGTAAATTTTTCAAAAAATTTTAACATAAGCCGTAGTATAATATATAGGGTGTAAAAACGAATATAATAATACATATATTAAAGGTTAATTATGATTGAAATGTTATTTACATTGAAATTGAATAATGCATGCTAAATTCTATAGGTACTCTTATATAAACTTGAATATATTATATATATTAATCGTATATATCCAGCTTTGGATTTACTTAAATTAATTAAAATTAAAGTGGAAAAAAAATCAACCACGAATTATATAAAACATTAATTAATATTACTTGTATGTTTAAAACATTGTATATATCAATAAATTGGTTTTTTAATTTAAAAAAAAAAAAAACCGAATCAGTTATGAACTATCAAACGAGGATTGGATAGTAAAAATTATGAAGAAAATAAATAAAAATGTCTATCACATTAAAAATTGATTGATTGAATTTTAAATATTATCAATAGAGACGTATAGCAGACAGTATAATATATACATTTTGAACATTAATTGTACAATTCAACGTACAATTGTAATTAGAAAGGGGCATATATTCTCATAATTAATTCTATAAATTCGTAAACCAATTTATTATTGTAGAAATTATCGTTTGAATGTATAGTTTTGATTTAAATCTAAAATCTAATTACATAGGAATTTATATGTTATCTTGAAGGGAAATAATCATAATCTAAAATTAAATTAAAATTAAATTAAATAATTACACATAATTTATATTATATAGTCATAGAATGCAATTCAAAAATGTATTAGCCGCTCATAGCAATTATGTTTTAAATTGAAGAGTGTAGGTAATGCTCAATTGATTAATACTACAAAGACAATTATCGACCATGTCACTGGTAAATAATCTCATTTGAATGAACCAATAGTTGTGTGTCAGGCTATGGTATGTAATCAATGTCCGTCTATTTTTCACAAAGGATATTGCCATATTGTAACTTATAAAC
>JANSTX010030122.1:0-14346 GCA_027564355.1 Penthetria funebris | reverse complement strand
CGGACATGCTTAAATCAACTTTTTTTTTCAATTATAAGCACTTCTGTGTAATTTTTTTTTTCTGAGATGTTTATTTCGGAATGAACGGAATCAAATACAAAAGACCTTATTTTTAATGTTGATATTATGGTAGATGAATGAAATAAAATGGAATTTTCATTTTTACATCATTAAGCTTTAGTTGAAACATTTCAACCACAAACTAAATACAACTGTGGCATTTACGCACCACTTAACTGAAATATTCAAATGTAGACTGCAAAACTACTTGAGCTTCTAATATTTTGTTGATACTAGTTGATCGTCAAATATTTGAATAATTCCTTAGGTAGCCATAGTTAAAAATTTTTTTTTTTTGCAACATATTATGTATAGAAACAAGACATTAAGACCTATATTTTTGATCTCGATAACCTACGATAATTTAGATATACTGTGATCGTGTTTTCAGTGTAACTGCTTGCTTGTAAATATAGGTTGAATGCAACTTCTAAATGTTAATCGACCACTTTAATCTTTTGGAGCGTAAGTTAGATATACTTGTAATTATTGTTCTTTGTGAAATTATAGCCGAATGTCACAAATCATAAAAAATGTAGTTCTTAACCTTTATGGTATATTAAACAACACTTGGGTAAAAGAATAAAATTATTTTTAATTTTTCATTCTTTTCTATAGATTCTAAGATTTGAAGATTGAAATGAAATAAATGAAATATTCAACCCACAATTCCAGCTTTATAAGACAGTTTTTCAAAGCTAAAAAAATCTCTTCTAAGATTTATGGTTAAAGATTTAGATAAGACATTTAAGGAGTACATTTAAAAGGCTCGTATCAAAACAATAGTTTTCCAAGGAAAAAAAAAATATGTGCGAGGATTTTGTTTTTATTTATATAAAATTTATGTATATGCAGATTTTGATTTAAAGAGATACTTTATTGAAGAACTTTTGCCTGTTTATTCTTTTTTGAAAAAAAAAAATGAAAAACAGAAAGTCATTCTTCTGACACTTCATGATAGTAAAAGTCTTTTAACTGTGTTCCATTGTTATTCGACAGCACTGATATATTATGTACAATATGAAATATTTCTTTGCCATATAACGAGTTTTGCTCCTAAAATCCAGAATACGATGTAGAATATTGGTTGACATACTTTATTTTTATTAAATTCTTGCTATGGACATTTTGACATGGAACATATTTCCACACAAAAATAAAATTTACCTTTATATGTGATATTATAGTAAGTGCAAAATATCATCATTTTTAACAAAAGTTCCAAACTTCAATTATTTACAAGTACTACAAGTGCATAATAAAGAAATGCACTTTGATGTTATTTCTTTCCTGAATTATGTTAATTTTTCATGTACAGTATGTAGTATACATCATGTGAATTCATAAATATGAAAGCAAATATTTAATATTACCCGATCGTAAGTCATTGCAATTATTTTAAATTTTGGACCATAAGAGTTCATAGGGCGGAACTACGATGTAGATTTGTTGCTTCATATAAATTACATTAACAGAAAAACTATACTTGTACCTTAGTTTCCAATATTGGCATACGATTTTTAATTCGGATAATAGATAGATTAGCTGCTTCGCAACTATAATGGATTCAGAATCAGAAATATAACTTTTTAGCAGACTTTTTCATTAATTTGTTGGATGTTGTTCAATATTGTACTGTCACTATTACGTGACTTTTCACTGTATATGCTTGATAATGGTTAATTGTAATAATGCTATCATTGAAGCCCATTTAAGTACTTATCAATAAATATCAGACATTTCTATATATTCATTCATATATGTACTCGTATATGTTTTCATTCAAAATGAAAGTAGAGAAAGTTTCTTTAGGCAAACAAAATTATTATTGTTTTTTTCTCACATTACACCTATTGGTACTTATATTTACTGGATAATAAGTACATGGTATTGTTTTTTTGTTATTTTTTTTTTCTGTTTTTATTATCTTAACATTCACTATAGTTAGATAAATGTTGTTATTTCATTCAATTAAATTTTTGTTAAGATTATGATGAAGTTTCCGGTTTATAAATGTAATTACATAGACTATAAAATGTAAAATAACTTAATTAACCCAGTCTTCCACAACAAACGACGGGTACATTGAATATATAGAAAATTTATTTTCGCTGATGCTAATGATGATGGTGATGTTGATTATGATGATGAAAATGCTGTTTATACTGTAAACCAAATCATACTTTCGGCATATACAACTAATATATTTTTATAATTAAAATAGCTTGGAATTCTTCTTTCATTTTTAGAAAGATTTTCTTGAAATTATCTAGAGAAAAAAATTCGTGCAACAAGATCCCATAAAATGGTTTCATACCACTAATTCGTATACTGAATTACTGTTATCGTGATAATCACGAAATTAAACCAACGATGAGAAATAGCTCAAGGTAAAACATCTTATATTTTATTCTTCTGGCAATTATAGAAACCATACTATAAACTGTTAGTATTTTGAATTCAATTTAAAAAAATTCTTTCGTTTATATTTGTGCCAAAAAATTATTATTTCTTTTAAGTGGCAACAACACACCGTTCCCTCGATGTTTATAGTTCGCATATTGTCCTAGTATATAACGTAGGTATTGGAGGATTTTTGCAATTTTTAAACAGGAAATAGAAATTATGTCGGTGAAACGGACGGCATTAGAAAGTTATGGGGCAAGAATGGAAAAACTAACCGAAGCGCGTCACACCGACGTCAGAGTCTCAATAGATTGAATAGTAAAAATGTCACTGATAGATAATTTGAGTAGTTAGGTGAGATTCAAGACTATTTAGTAAATGACACATTTATTGTCTGAATGTATTTGTACCTTATTGATGATTTTATATGTAATTATGTCAATTTCTAATAATTATTAATATCTGGCAGATGCTTCCAAGTATTTGTGTAAAATATTATTATCCGTATTTTATTATCCGATGACATTCTAACGTAAGTGGAGCGATCAAGGTGTCATTATTGGAATATTTCAGTCGACGTACATTTTGACGCTACGAGTACGTATATTTACTACACAAATCGTTAATTCGTGTAACTGTATATATTATGAGCCTATAATTAGGTGATCAATGCGATCGAGTGACAGAAAATGCGACAATTAGTGGCTTGGATGCACATTAAAAATATATTTTTTTCTTTATGTTGATAGTATGACTATTTTTTTTTTTTGTTTCTTCTTGATTTTCTTAGGTTCGTTTATTTTTTATATATTTTTTTAGATTTTCTTCTGCTTTTTAAAAAATAATTTTTATTTTTATAACTTTGAATTTATTTTTATTGCAAATGTTTTATTTTGGTTTTATTTTTGTTTTGCATGGTCTATTTCATGTTGTTTACGTATTGGTTTTTGTATTTTATTATTTTTGTAGAATATTTTTTTTTCATTAATTTCTTTATTATTTTGCAATCTTATGTTTGTTCTTGTTGCCTATCTGTGTTGGTAATATCCTCTTATGTTTATGTTCAAGTATGTTATTGTTCCGGTTTCGTCTTCTTTCTCCTTTGTCGTTTCAATGTTCTCTATGTTTTCTGGTAAAGTCCATTATTATGTCCGTAATTTTGTCTGGGTCCTCGATATATAAATGTTTTCTACGTATTTTCTTATTACACTTATGTACGGTTCTCTTCCTTCTATCGTTTTTGTCAGTGCTATGTTGACCGTTATGTCTGCGTGTCTCTGTGATAGTTTCGCCCCATCGTCAGACTCTTTATTTGTCTGATTATCCTGTTCTGATGTCTTTAGAAAGAAGTTTACTATGTCCCTATATGTTTTTTTGTCCATGTTTGTGTGTTTTTGGAAACGTTGGTAAATTTCTTATATAGTTTTCATAAATTTCCATATTCCATGTTCGTAAACATGTCTTTTATGTCGATGGTATACATTTTATGTTCTTTGTGTTTTTGTTGATTGTTGTTATTATGTTCACGAATTGTTCTGTGTTATTTACTTCGTATGGCCGTTTCCCTCTTGTCATGACGTTTATTGCTCTTAGGGCCCATCTCGCCACATATTTTCCTACAATTTGTTCTTTACCTATATTCATGTGTCTTGTTGTTATTTTGAAGTATATTTTATTATCCGTTATTTTGCTTATAAATTCTAGGACTGTTTATTTTTATATTACACACCTACATAGTTTTTGGAATAATTTATGCTTTTTGTACGTTATTTTTATTCTTTAGCTACTCACAGAGATTTATTCCAATTATGCATTTCTATACATATATATTATAGAATTTTTCCATCTTTCTACTTAAGTGTTCCTAAACTATTTATCATTAAATTAAGAAAACTTTGATTGCATTATGATACCAATTATATTATTTGTCCTTTAGTTTTTCATATTGAAAATTTTCAACAAGAGAAAATTATGCAAATAAATTGTTTCAAACTGTTGTGTACACTCACTTACATATACTATATATTGGCAATATGCAAATCTGGAAACATTTTTCCATTTATGCAAATATACGAAGCCATAGATGAATATTTTATGTATACATGTAAAATATAATTGTATGGAAACACTTTTCTGTGCATGAAAATTGATTGTAAACAGTAATTTATGAATCAAAGGAAAATAAAAAAAATATTTTTTAGTTCATACATTTGAATCACCTTTGAAGTGTTCAAATTCAATTACTATACTGATGGCATTTAATCACATTCTTCATATATAGCAATATATGTATGTTAGCAAAGGAACCGAACTGAAAATGTTGACTATGTACATATTACATATTATCAGTTGTATCACCTATTGTGATTCTATGTGTTTCAACGAAGTTTAGAATTTTTTAGGGTATCTTTTTCTTTTTTTTTTGCAGCTATCCCAATACAGTAATGTAATGACCACCACTACTCATATTGAATGTTGTCAGAAGATTCGTTTTCATTATTGAAAATCTTGTATATCTGAATTGAATATTTTCAGTAAGTTACCGGAAACAAAACTCAATTCATTTTTATACCCATATCTAAAACATAATTTTCGATATATGTCTACAGTAAATTGATTTTTATACAAGACGTAAGTATCCTGTGATTGATGTTACCGCATTATAAGTATTTTTCTTTTATTCCCACTTCTCGAATATGTATATATGTGACTATTTCATAGAATTGTCTCATTTTCAATTGATAGTATTTTAAAATTAGTTTTGCATAAAATAAGGTCAATTATGTTTTACATTTGTCTTGTGGAGTCTTACCAAATTTATTAGCTGACTAGTCTAATTATTTTTTTACTTTAATATATACGATCTTTGCACCTTTGCATATATGTTGATTGGGTGCTAAAAAAATTTTACTAAATTGCTATTAGTGCAGTGTATGTAATGAAGATTTCAATTAAATTTATTGTTGATGAATCAAATTTAAGCTATCAATTTTTGAAATTATCAATGTGCCAATTTATATGTCAGCACAAAGGTGACTAGTCTAATTATTCTTTGATTTTTATGTATAATAGAGCCGATCTTTAACGTTATTTTGACTTGCAAACATGTTGATTGCGGGTGCTAATAATTTTACTAGATTCATATTTGTGCAGTAATTTATTAAATGAAGATTTTTCGATGAATCAAATTTAAGCTATTAATTTTTGAAATTATCATTGTGCCAATTTAAAACAATTTTACTTTCCTTTGAATAATATCGCTAAAATACCGCAAAGAAAGCTCTGATAGATAATAAAGCAGAAGAAATGAGTAATCTGTTGCATATAAAATGTATATTGATGACCTTTTATGAACACAGAAATGAAAAACGAAACACTTTTAGCCATACTGATACCTATCAATATTAAATTATTTAATTCACTTTTTATTTCGCCTTTTATTTATAATAATACAACATAAAAGAGCTTACTCACAAATCTAAATTATTAAACATATCATTAATGCATAAACTACAGTATGTACTCGTATTTCCATATTATGTATTCATATATTACAAGTAGAGTACTTACTACATATAGATTTGCATAAAATTTATACAGCTTATAATTTATGGCTCGATAGTACATTTGTTGAATATTTAAAATCATATATTTAATTGAATATTTATAATGATATTTAATTTAAACTGAATTATTATTTTGCGATTTACAGCAAATTCAGTCATTAAATTCATGTATTATGCAAATACATAATATATAGGCTGTAAGCTTTTTTAATTACACATTGAGAATTGATTTATTTATTTACAATTGTTTTATATATATTAAAGCAAAAAATCGTTAATATGTGACTCAGGCGAATAGTATAAGTTTTCTGGCGAAATACAATATCAAACTAGAATTTGTGGAAACTGGCAGATTGGATTTTTATTATTATTATCATTATTTTTTATTTATTTGGTTATTATCGGAGCTCTGTTGCTACACTGAAATTGACCAAAAAATAGGGACGTGTAGATTTTAGAAAAAAGATATTTTTTACTAAAATTGCGATCATGATATATTTTTTGTAATTGTGGTGCTATAAGTTAGTGTCAATATCATATTTTGTCGACTTGTTGAAATTACATCTCACCAATGAACTAAATAGCCGCCACTCTACTGATTCAATATTTTCCACTTATTAAATCACAAATATAATTGCTTAAATTTTTACTTAATATAATTAATTTAACTTTATTCGTTGAAGCGACGATTAAAATACTTTATTTAATTAAAATTAACATTTGAAAGTTATGAAATTGATGTACCATGATGCGGGCAACTGTTATCTGAAAAATAGAATAATATTTTTTGATTAAATTACATATATTAAAATCTAGTTCCTGATCAAATTCTACATTATACATATAATAAGACGAATTATAAAGTAAATTTAGGCTATTTGCGAAATTTTATTTTTTTTAAAAAAAATATCAAGAATGGACAATTGTCGTATCTCTTTTTTTAGCGGGAAAGTGTCTGACAAGAACTGGTATTTGCTGACTTGTCAACTTTCTAATGTTTTGTTTAACTTCTAGCAGACCTTATAAAACAAAGTGCCATTTTAAAAAAATATGATAATTTATCGAGTGGCTGATGCTGAATTAATTTAATTTACCATACATCAATTTTTTTGAGAATAAATCACCACTACGGTGAGACCCTATATGATCTTCCTTATTATTTGATTTTATTTTCTGTTTATTATTGAATTTATCCACCATAAACAGGATTAATCCGATTTTATATGCATTGTGGAGAATATGATTTGCTATTACAATATTAAACAGAGTTCAACACTAGTTTATAATATGACCATTAATTTGAGGGTCAATGGACAAAAGTGAAAATGATCGAGTTTGTAATAAACATCATACTTTTTCCAATATTGCCAAATTTTTATCGCGGATGATGGAATCGCAGCTTCACATAATACCTTCGGTATTACAATTTAAAGAAGTATAAATGTTGATCTACTTTTTTATGATACCTTCTCCTAATTTGTTAGACGAATATCGCTTATTCAATAAATTATATTTAATTTTTGTTTTGAGATATCCGAAAATTATTAGCAGAAAGATTTACATAAAATTGAAAGAATGATTTCAATTTTAAATTAAAACTTTGAACTCAATTTAAATCAGATAAAATTTAGAAAAATTAATAAAAATTCAAATCAACGTCAATTAAAATGTCAAAGTAATCAATTATTTTTAATTAGACTAAACAAAATTATTTTCAAGAAAAATTAATTGTTACGATTAAAATGATTTTTCTGTTATGTTATTGAAAATTTTTAAAGAATTGAGTTAATTTTTAAATATTTTACAAATTGTAATTTATTTATTTCTTTTAAATACTTTTAAACTTATATATCATACTGTTTGGCTCATATATCATAAAAATTAAATATATACTGCTAATGTCGTAGAACTCCAGTGAAAGTGCATTCCGATTGTACACCGATGCAATTTGTGTATTTAAATAGAAACTATCATAATTTGTTATCACAATTATTTCAGCAAACATAAATTGTAATTTCTTACGAATGTTCTTGCAGTTTATTCTTTCTATGTAATAATCACTTTTTTAAATTCACGACTAAACACAATATGAGTAGCTTATGGTCACATACAATATTGACATAATTTTAAATTATATATACCATAATAATTGCTAAAATAAGCATATATACAAATTTTGATGTTTTCATATATTCCATTAGCACTCAATAACTAAAATTACATTTATGCTTAAGTCACGCAAAATTTCAACAAATCTATTGTAGTTTAATGACCCAATGAAGAATAACTATAACTAAAAAATATCGCAATGTTTGTACGAATAGTATAAGTTTGGCTAATACAAACAGAAATTAAATTGCAAAATAAATAATAAAATTGTATTCTTTGTTAAATGTCAATCAAATGTTATAGTCATAGTCGAAGTGCTTAGACTATGTACCGAGTATATGGAAAAAAAAAAAAATAATACAGAAATGGAATTATCATGCCAGTATAGAAGGCGGAAAAGAATGGTATTTCAATTTGTAACGACAATATCGAGTCTCAACAACAAAATTCAAATTTATACACCATGAGATATCGAAAACATTTAAGTTATCATAAATCATGTCAATAAGCATATTATTATTTATGATAAATACATAAATGTTTTCTGTTACAGAAAAAAAAAATAGTCATTTTCATTATCTGTACATAAAACATGGAAAATATTGTAGTCGTACTTGTATCAGCAGTATAATAATAACATATTACATGGAACTTTAAAGTATGTCATTTATAATAATCATAAAATTGATTTTTAGAAAACATGCTATCTTTTGAATGTTCACAAATGTAAATCGTTTCGATTAACATTTTTATTAACTTTCTGTAAATAATTTAAAATTGTATCATTACCGCAGTTTACATTGAAAAAATTTGATATCTGCAATTCAATAAAAGTTTTTAAGGAAGCTTAAATGTATAGTCAATAGTATAACATAATTTAAAAATCGATTAGATCATTATTTATTTAATATTTTTTTAAGATTTAACGATAGGATAATTTATTATAATATACAGTACTTCCTTTGCTAGTAAATAAGAAGCGTGCTCTGAAATGAGATCACATTTTTGAATTACAAAAAATGTCAGTATTTTTTTTATGATATCAGTATAGTTTATTGTGATTTTTGTAAGAATTCATATAAGAATCTGTTAGAATTATAGTTTACCCAAGTTTTAATTTAACCGATCTCTATATGTTTTTCAATTATGGCATGTGATCGCAACCAAAAATATAATATCTTATTTGTAAAATTGATGAATAAACATCTTTTGAACAAAATAGATAGCAGTAACTGAAACTGTACGTACCACTCTAATATTTAACTATAATCAACTAAATATTTCACAAAGCATATTTTAGAAACTAACAGTGATTATTGAACATACAATATATGAAAATTTGACAAATATGCTGAGACATAGAAAGACACATAATACGGGAAGTATAGGCTAAATAAGAGGGTAGAAAATGTACACGATAATATAATGAACGTAAAAAATTAGAAAATATTTTACAGCGGACACAAAACATTTCAAATTCAAACAATATAATGTGAACGAACAAACTGACCGAATCAAATTTGCAAGACAGTAAAATAAGTTTAATACAGAAAAGATTGTATCATCAAAACAGATTAATTTAATAAATAGGTGCTAAATATATCAGATAGTTAACAGGATATAAATTTCAAGAAAGTTTAAATTTACTTTAAAGATCCATAAATTGGTGTCTCAACGAAAATAATGAATACCATTAATTGAATAGTTGATGAACATACTTTAATGATTCACTACATAAGTGGAATATGAGCCTGGAACTAGATTTTTGCAGTTTAGAAACTTTACCATGACCAAGATTAGACATCGAATTCCATATACCGATACATTTTGAGTCGAGTTATCCTAGTACACTTCTTTCATTGATGCAAATATAGATTGTAATGTTAAATACGAACGAAAAAACTCTTTCGTGTTGTTCTATTTGCTAATTTTATTAACTTTTTCAAATCTACTAATTATATGTGTAGATCAGATGTCCGATCATTGTGTAAATAGCATAAATATAATATATATCAAAATTTTCTTTCACTTCATGTTGGTCGGGTCTTGATTAATTCTATTTACCTCTTAAGCTGCAGCTATCAGTAAACTATAACTTCCAATTTGAACATTTTTTCTTGTTACATATATCTGTTTGTGAACGAATGTTGCAAAATGGAATTTTTAATTGAAATAAATTTAGTAGTTTAAATTTTATGGTATGATTTGTGTATGTGGTAATTCTACAACGTTTTTCTTAATATTTCTGTTTATTGCTAACATTTTTCGGAAAAACTCGTCAGAGATGCTCTAATATATATTGTGCATTAACGGTGGTCTAATGAAGACCTATTATGTTTTCAAGTTAAAGATTCTATGTTGTACGAGGAGTTGTAGCAGATTAGACCTATAGCGGATATAGTAAATAGAATTGAATACGATTTACATCTTTATTATTTAGTACAGAATAGAAGACTATATGATAACAAAAGTTTATTTTATCTATTAAGATCAACGCTCTCCACCACTGATGCCTACGTGAGTCATAATCACCACTTTTCTGCATTGTAAATTCCAGACTCGAATTGTAATAATTTAATTTTGTTAATTAAGTCACAAAGTGTAAATTGTTGTTGATTGTATAGTTGTTATGAACAACTAGGTTCAAGTTAGTGATGTATACTTAAAAAGATCTTCTCTTAACTGTCTAGTCTAAACTAACTATTTTTTTAATATTTTACATTTAGTATTCTAGCATAATTTTAAAAATTTATTGCATACATTTATGTTTCAAAGAAAATTGGTTCTAAAAAGTACTGTATTAATCAATTTTTATATTTGATCAACAGTATGTAGAATGATTGTTTTACCAGATTAGTTTAGTTGAGAGATATTTTGGTTTCCGAGTATATAGTATGACCAAAATAGATATCTATTTTGGCCATAAATTTAGTTTGGCCAAAACGGTAATTTGTTCATATTAATTTGGTCTACAGTATAGTTTCGTTAGCCAATTGTCTTGTTTGACAGAGAAAAAGCACAGTTGGATGTTGATGTATACTGTGGTCGATCATTTATTCTCGGCTAAATTACTGTCGATAAATTATTTTTTTTTTAGCAACTGTTAAAGATTAAGATCGTTAATGTTAATTCCACAAATGTTTAAACACAGTTGTTGTTTATTATTATTATTACGACTATTATTATACTTCTATTATATTAAATTATTTTCATTTGTTGATTATTATCATCATATATGCGTAATTTCCTCTAGTAAACAATTTAATTCGATACCATAATAACAACTAAAAAATATATATATATATATAAAAAAAAACGAAATATAAATATAAAAACAAAATCAAAACTCAATCTATTCTACTGGTACATATTTTTGCGTTTCTCTTCTTAAGACACATTCATATTTTCTTTTGTCCTCCTTTTTTTCACCAATTTTACCATTGCTTGCTGATGAACATCAAGAAGTAATGTATTTGAATTGATGAATTTAAAGATGGTATCAGAATTTAAGATCAAATAATAATAATAATGTACTAAATAGTTTATAAATAAATAAGGTGCTCCCAGAAATTTTTATGGGTGGCGTTGTTCCATCCTATATATATATATATATATAGGTGTATAATATTATTATAAGTAAATTTATTAGTACATTATTTAAATTATTTCAATATTAAAATCTCGTCGAATTTTCTCTATTTTTTTTTTTAAGTTAAGTTAATTTTATTTTTGTTAACCAAATCAATCAAGAAATGATGTTTTTTTTTTATTTCTATTAAAGGAATAAGCAATATAATAATTATATGGGACAATAAATTTTGACTTTAACAGTCATATTAAAATTATAAGGTACAAAAAAGTAATTATTTATACAAGAGAGTATATTAATAAATGGTAAATTAAGAAAAATGCTAATTTTCCGAAGATTTTGAAAGTGTTATGGTCGTGATATGACATTTATGCATGATTTAATGACTTTTTAAAAAAAAAAAATATTTTTTTTTATAATAACTCACGTATAATTCTATTGAAATATGTACTTGTATAATGAATGGAAATGCCATTATTGCAATCAATGTCAATGAATAGTATAGAGGGATATGATAATGTTTATGAGCCAACAGAAATTTGAGTTAAAGCTAAATAAAAATCTATGATTTTAATATCAAATGCAAAAATCATTTATTTAACTAATAATAACATAAACAATTAACACAATTGGTGAAAAAACATATCGATGCCTACATGTTGTAACCTTGATTAAACGGACACTCGATAATCCGTCAACTTGACAATCCGTACAGCCTATACCAACCGGAAAAAATTTAATTTGAAGAAATAACAAAATAAAAATAAAGATAAGTTGAATTTAATTTTGTTTTCAGATCTGAAATAATTATTTCATAGAGCTCACTCACGGTCAGTTTTTAGATAAAATAATCTCTATAATCCAGACGAAAACATAACGACATAAATTAGGGGTAAACTCGCAATCATATAAAAGGCTGTATTTCAGTAAATAGCTAATGAGTATAAGAATATTTTTAGAATTTTTTGAAAATTTCGAAATAGGGTTTTATATCAATATTTTATGTTTATTTTTAAAATAATCATTTATATATATCTGAGTAAAATTATGTATAAAAATACATAGAGATCTAGGTGAAATTTATGATGAAATCCAATAATGCACTGTTCTGGATAAACCGGCAAAATTACGATAATTAGATAATGTTAAAACTATATCTGTTAGGATTATAAAGAAGTTGTACTGTATATAATTAATTGGTCATGTAGAACCTCTGAATATAGAAGCATTGAGTGATGATCCCAGGTCACGCGGATGTATAAGAAAGGAATGTGAATAGTGATGTAGTACAATAAAGATGTTGCAATTATGTACGAATGATGATATTGTTCTATAATTTTTTTGTTTATTTGATTTTGCTTCATATCCGCATTAGGATAGTGTTTTTTTTTTTTGTGATTGTCTAATTCTGTATGAAAATACAATCTCATTAAGTAATTATCATTTAATTTGAATTTTTACAGCTTTTTATGATTTTAAGCTTTTATGGGAATTTCACATCTGAATGAATGATTGGATAAAATTAATACACCTAAAAGTATTACGTTTTACGGCAAATCAGATGCTTTAATCTGTTTCTATATTGCGGTTTAAAATAAAAAATGCTTAAAAAGTTTTCACTTGAACATATAATTGACATATAATTAATGAACAACTGTTCTCTTGAATTCTAATAAATTCATTTTTTATTTTGATACTTCTAATATTTTAATAAATTTTTTTACTAAAATTTTTCTATATTAGAACATCTGAATGAGCTGATAAAAAGCTGTTAAAATTATTTTCTCAAAAAACTGCTGCTCATAATTTTGTGAAAAATATCTTGTTATCAATAAATTCACAATACATTATGATTTAGTTTTAAAAACGATTACTAAATAATGGACAGATAAATTTAAATTGTTTAAAATATTGAAAAAATGCACAACTGGTTTGATTAGAATTATCAGCACTCAGTATTGGCTATAATGTGACCTTTTAACCATAATCGCTTAATGACAGAAATTTTCAAAATCATTACAGATGCAATATGGTTTGTGATATCACTTGAATATTAATCAAAATCTGATTAATTAATATGATGACTAATTTTTACATTAGTCTTTAATGTTAAAATTTGGGTTTTAATTTTTTTTTCTTTAATATTTGCCAAATCTTTATTAATATGTTGAATTTTCCCAGAATGGAAAGAGTGTTATTTCAATGATACTACATTTTTTTTTAGTGCATGTTTGTATGCAATTCTTCAATGATATTACTTACTACAGTGCAATCACATATTGCATATAATATTTACACTGAACATTGGATATTTTTTATTTTTTTTGCGTTAAAAAAAAGTGATTATCGTGACCATTTAGTTATTTTAAAATTTATAGTTTGCTCTCTGAAGAGTTTTTACAAAACAACAAATTGTGTAACATTTTTGTGAAACTTACTTAAAAAATTAATATTATCTTTAATTTAATTAAATTGGTTTATTATTTTTTATTTGTTTATTTATTATTTAATATTTCTTAAATTCATCATTTTGATATGTATATGAATTTAAGAAATAAACTCGTTTTTTTTTTTTTTTTTTTTTTTTTTTTTAATTTTTTTTATGTTTTTTTTTTT
>JANSTX010030111.1:0-14346 GCA_027564355.1 Penthetria funebris | reverse complement strand
AGCGTCATGTGAGTCATTGTTTTGTTCTTTTTTTCTTTAGCAAAATGTAAAATAAAAATATTTAAATGATATTTTTAGTGCAAATTTAGTTAATTATTTTAAAATAAAATTTACTCTTTATTATTATGTGATAAACAATTAATTTGTTATGGTGTGAAATTGTCTAAAAGAGTTCCAATAAGTTCATAGTTTTGAATACATTCTAAAATTAAATTAAAAACATGTTGAACATATAAATAAGGAAAAAGAAAATACAAAATATGCAGAACTGGTGGCTTTCTTTATATTATCTTCATTAACAAAAGAAATGTATCCAGCATTGTGTTTTGATCAATTCAACATTAAAAAACTTATGAAATTTATGTGAATATCTGTAATTTCATAAATAAAGAATTACCAACTGACTGCGAATGCGAATTAAATAAATAAATATCCTCTTTAGCTACAGAATGGCAACAAGTGATATATTAACCCCTTACATCTGTAGGAAACAATAACAGCAATTGCTCAAGGAGTAAGTATTTTTATGTTTTTCTTTTCAAATTAAATATACTACTTGTGCACGTAAGTGCGATAGATAATAGCTATTGAAGAACCCATATATGGTACAGATTGGGATGATATTAGTGAATCAACAAATTAAACCGAATTGTATGGTGAATTTAAAGAAATGGAATATATAATTAGAAAGTATTACCAATTGACTGCGAATGCGAATTAAATAAGAATTTCTATTATATCAATGAATATCCTCTTTAGCTACAGTATGGCAACAAATTAAATATTAACTTGTCATTCTTATTGTACAAAAAGGACTATTATTATTATCCAAACTCTTACGTCACTGCAATATTAACCTTGTCTGCTTAGATGTTAATATCTAACTATGTTCCTGATTACCATATAACCTATCCTAATTGAGACCAGAAATAGTTTACGTTCAAAGACGAAACTAATGAAGATTGGTACATCGTGGTAATGTTCATTTGCACAGAAATAGATAAAATAGAGGACTTTCAATATTTGGGAAGTTTGAACAGATGTAAAGTGTCGATAAAGTGGCGATGTGAATAATATTGTCTACTAAAAAAAGTGGACCGGAATATTTGGGGGTAATAGAGGAAATGGAATGAAGTGAAGGTATTGGCCATAGATTGTACACAATGGCGGTTGTTTGTTGACGCCTTATGTTTCCATTACAACATACGACCGTCATATGCAACAATCTTAAATACTGGTCCACATTATTATATACTGATAATGAAAAATTACACGATTACAGAGCTAGAAAAGTATAAAGTATAAAGTAATAATAAAATCTACTCACCATCAACAAATAAACAAATTGTTGCACTCAATGCACGATAAACAATTAGAAAATATTTCTCACATTTATCACCATTGAATATAAATAATGTTGGTACTTTAATACAATTTTCAATTGTATTTGGACCTGTTATAAATTGTCCATAATGTGTTGAATCTAATGAATACGATCGTGTTAATGAACCACCTAATAATTCTGTTTGTGATGCTTTTGGTATTAATGTTCCTATTAAATATTCGTATGTTGAATATAAATCAATTGGATTTATTTCACTCCTATGTGTAGTACAAAGAAACAAAAAACAAATTAAAAAACAACAACTAAACATAACATTCTAGACAATTAATAGACATAAATTACCAAATTATTTGTTCATTATATAAAAATATACAATGTTTTACTGTTGAAAATGTTGATTGAATCATTTTTATAAAATTGTTAACACGTAAAAATAGTAATTGTGTTAATGGTAAATATTGTACACTATTTAGGACATCAAGAATATCGGCTTTTTGTAATTTAAGGGTTAATAAATACTATAAAATGAAGAGAACAAAATATACATCATTTAAACCAATTTAGACGAGCCATATTTGTGGTTTATGTGAATGTATAGTCACTTACTCTGGAATAAAAGTTATCCAATTTGTTTCTTAAACATAATGATTTCTCTTCTAAACTATCACCAACAGCATTTAATTGAAATGTTCCCAGAAACAATCGAAACATTCTATAAGATTGTTTTATTAATTCATTGAATATTTTCGAATGTACATCATCACCTTTATATTCATTATATTCAATTCCATCACGTAATTTCTTCTCATATGGCACATTTATTGTCTAAAATTGAATAAAAAAGACATGTTTAGTTTTTCATCAGAATTTTGACTAAAAGAGGTAAATTGAAATCTTGCTCCACAGTTGTTTTCATCAACTTACTGTGGTTAAATGTTATAATAATTTGCTATAGATTATATTCGATTATCTTTAGATAGGGAATTGCGTTTAATTACTATCCTGAATCATGCTTGAGATTTAAAACAGTAATGAAATTTATAAACGTCTGCATTGACCTGATGACAATAAATTGTTATAGTAAAATCGGTTGTAAATTATTAGATATGAAGAGTACGTTGTTCTCACCAGACACCATGCAAATATAAGGAACCGTAATGGTTAGCAGATTTATTATTTACTAATAATACACCGCTTGACGTCAAAAAAAGTATTTATTCAGTAGATTAGCATATGTAAATGAAATATAGCTAAAGAAGATATGTACATGTCTCGTAAATGCTAAGGACATCGAATACGCGTATATAATAGGTCATATAGATAACTAATTTTGTTAATAGACAAATTTCGACTTTATGGTTCCACAGGACTAAGAATTTGAAATGAAATTAATGATACTTAATGATCAAAGATTTTTGTTTAGAAAACAACAGACAGCATAGTTTTTTAGAAACAAACACATCAACCTGCAGTTACTTAATTAGCAATGAACTTAAATGGTATGATAGCCTGATATGTTTAATAAAAAAAAAAAAAACTATGTACAACTAACTTACCATAACAATCCAATAATCTTTTTCCGGTTGATAGAAAAATTGTGCTGTTTTTTGTGTACGAAATGTTTGGCAACTGTCATCATCGGATGTGAATGTACTTTTTATTGTTTTTGTAAAATTAGATAAATCAATCATTAACAATATATATTTAAATTGAAAAATTACTTTGTAAATTTAATAATAGCAACACTTAAACCGATATTTTTAATTTTACTATCAACATCTAAGTGGTTTGGATGATAGAATAAAATTTGCTTTTCTTCCTAGAATAAATAATATAATCAAATAACAATAATAAAATTAAATTTCTATTTTATAAACAATTACCTCTCCTTCTTTGGGTCCATAAATTGAATTAAATATATAAAAATTCTTTATATTCATTTCAACTCTTTGTTCGCCCATTTTTCTAAACAAAAAATAAAAATAAACAAAAATATTAGGTTATATTTTGTTTTTTTTTTTTTCGCTGGGAGATGAGCAATTAATAACATCTAGTACTTTTCAGACACGGACAACACAAAATACTTTTCGTGGCAGATTGTCATTTTCATATTTCTAGTCCTTTATTATTTTCATCATTTGTTTTTATTGAATCTGCTTAAGGTTGCAAATTAATTATTCTGTAAAGATGAATGAAGATGCAATTAAAAATGCTAAAAAATCAATTAAATTAATTGATTTAAATTATACACCAATATTTATTGCTCTATTTGTAATTTTAATTAGTTTGGGTATGTATCAGCTGAATTCAAGTTTAACACAACCGATGACAATATTTATTTTTTCTATTTTTAGTAATTTTTTATTTATGGAAACGTCAACGCACATCAAGGACAGATATTTTATTAACAGGTTTATGTGATTCTGGAAAGACCTTCCTTTTTTCACAACTGTTGTATTCGGAACCGAAGGAAACGTACACTTCAATTACTGAAAATATTGGTGATTATTTATGTGAAAAGGTACGTTTTAAAGATTACTGTATTAGAGATAATAGACCTATGTCGGG
This sequence comes from Penthetria funebris, assembly GCA_027564355.1. NCBI lineage: Eukaryota > Metazoa > Arthropoda > Insecta > Diptera > Pleciidae > Penthetria > Penthetria funebris. The sequence continues at coordinate 10,433 of JANSTX010030111.1, read as the reverse complement.
GCAGTGGATTTGTTGTTTAATTTTTAATTTGTATTATTTGAGACTGCAAATGGTATTTCCTGTTATTTTCCATTAAATTGAAATCAATTTGTGTACTGTAAACCACATTTTATTATATGAATTTATATTTGTCTAGTGAAGCATCCAACACATTCAATTTATTGGTATCAAAAACAATTATATAATAATATTTACTTGGGATGTATAAACTATGCTATACCGACTATTCTTATTATAGACACTCAACCGATTTACCACTGTTAAATATAAAAAAAATTTTTTTTCCAATTTAATTCTGTTCAATTAGACATTCAGTCTGCAATACTAAACTAATCTAAGTTGCCACTTCAAACTTCTATATTTGATTCGAAGTTCTATGTTTGACTTTAAATGTATGTCGAGTACCTCTGTTAATTTGTAAATGAATTTATATATTTTTGAAAATCTCTTATTTAATGTACAGTGAATTGAATTTATAATTTTATTTAGGGACAATTACGTATCGTTGATATACCGGGTCATGAACGTGTACGTTCGAAATTTCTTGAACAATATAAACATATAGCAAAAGGAATTGTTTATGTTATCGATAGCGTAACATTGCAAAAGGATGTACGTGATGTTGCCGATTATTTATATACAATTTTAGCTGATAGTGCAACATCTACAGTTCCAATATTAATTTTGTGTAATAAACAAGATGAAACATTGGCAAAAGGATGTACAGTTATACGTAATTTATTGGAAAAGGAATTGTACGGTTAATTTATTATTTTAATGTTTATTTATTACTATAATTTTTTTTTTTTTTTTTAGAAATCTTGTCAGATCAACTCGTATGAATCAATTGAAATCGGTTGACAACACTTCTTCAAGTGAATACACCTTTTTGGGTAAACAAGGACGAGATTTTGAATTTTCACAATTAACACAAAATATTCAAATAATGGAAGCATCTGCACAAAAGAATGAATTGAATCATTTATGTAATTGGTTGGAAAAAATTACATAAATGCCTTTTTAATTTATATTAATTTTAAATTAATTTAGGAACCAATAAAATATTGCGATTATGTCTATTCAATAATCAAATGTTTAATTGTGTATTTGTTTGTTTGTTTTTTTTTTTTCTTTTGATTTCTATAACGTACGTAATCATTTTGATGTTTGACAATATAATTTTGTTTTTTATTAAAACACTTGTAAAATTTAAAATTACGATATCAATTTAATGTGAACCACACACAAAAAAACTCAATATTTCAATATTACTAAACAACAAAAATTAATCTCATAATAAAAATTGTGAAACACTTGTACTATATGATGAATTTTTAAATTTCCCTAAAAATGATGCACGATCAATCCACTCATAGTTCTGTAAAATGTTCTCATCAATTTGTCCAACATTATGTTTAATTGTTCCACGAAAGAAAAATACTTTTGCTCCAACACATTGTTTACGTTCTTCCAATGGATATTTATATTTATAAAATCCACAAGGTGCATTACCATAAAAGATGACATTCATATTTTCACCGCATTTCTCTTTAATTGTACGTTCAGCAGTTTGTCGTAATGTTTCACCCGATTTATGTTTTCCCTGTGGTAATAATAAATGCGTTTTATTACCAATTTTTTGTTCAATTATTAAAAATAATAAATCTTCTAATTGTCGATTAAATGATTTTAAATTTTTTTGTTTATCATCTAATGTTTGCCGATCGGCTGGTATAAATGTACGTAATTCTTCTTTCCACAAATCTTTTTGATCTTGTACAGTCTGTTGGGATGCCACATCTAAATCAATTTCTAATGATCCCTTTTTTTGTAATTCAGCAATTAAAATTTCTTTTTCATCAAGCATTTCAACATCGGATTTTAGACTTTTTTCAAATTCAATTTGATTGAGCATTTGCTGGAAATAGACAAACACAAAAATGGATGGGGTTATTTTTATAAATTCTAAGAATGATACGATTATTATCATCATTATCTCCACTATTACTCCATGCAAAAGCATAGGGTGTCATAAAACTAACGTTGTTCACAATCTCTGACCAGTACCTTCAATTTACGCCATCCTTAATCACTTGTACTAGACTCCTTAATGATGGTTCTTTACCACATTGTTACCTTGGGCAGCTCAGTCAAATACGTATTTCACAATATCAATACTATGACCGATCCTATTCCACTTTCTTCGATAGACAATTCAGTTTATCGCCTCTACATTTTTCAGTTCAACGATTATGCATGTTACACGATATTATATCACCCTAGTAACTGCAGGTGTATACCAATGTTTGACATCACTCACAATTAGTATAAAATTATTCACTGCGGTAGACATAAACGTCGAAATACTGATACAAGAAAATACGGCATTGTGTAAAAATTGCCAACGATTAGCACCAAGTAAATGCGTTATTAAAAATGATTCGTTAGTTTTGTCCTGCCACATTCAAGGATCTCAAAATGTGAAAAGATTATTCTTATGAAAACATCAATTCCTGAAGATAAGTACAGCTTTCAGTATAGCAGTTTTGTGGGCACATTAAATTTATACTTAAAATGTAAGTTTAATTATAACATATCGTAATCATCATTCCGGTAATAAATTGCAATTAAATTTTTTCAAACTACCCCAAATTAAAATCAATGAGAAATATAATACAATCATAACATAAATGTGCTTAGCGTGCTAGTCACACACTTAAGTTTCAGGCTTACAATTATTCTCTATTAAAAATAGAGGCTGAGATTATCTGGACGCCAGACGGGTAACCAAATTCCGTCTGGCGTCAAAATAATCTACTGTACATTAATTCGTGTAGATCTATTAAAACGAAATACATTTATTATACCGCTCTAAAATGTAAAATAATATGAAAAATATAAAAATTTTGTAAGTAAATGGTACGTGTGCCAGGTGTGGTGCTTACTTGAAATTCTTTTTCAATAGGACATAATGTTTTGGTAATAATTGGCAGACGTTCAACTAAAACACCTGCATACAAATCCCATTTTTCTTTTTTAACAGCACTCATCGGTACACTTTTAATATGTTGTGCATTTACATTTATCAAAAATGTTTTCGCAGCTCTTCTTAGCATTTTTTATTTTATTATAATTTATAAATAGTTTTACTTTTTTAAATTATAAATAATATTTATTTATTTTTCACAACACACACATAACCTATGAAAAAGTAATGAGAAGTACTAGGTTACAATTCGTCAACATATATTTAAGACTTAAAATAATAAATTACTTCGACCATTGTGAATAAATCTTGCTCAATTTGACAATCAAAATATTTCGTTATCGTTTGGTGTTTTTTTTTTTTCAATCATTTATTTACTAAAATGGCAAAGATTGAAATAAATAATTCAACAGAAAATACAAATAATAAAAGCAGTAAAAAAAGAAAATCATCAGAATGTTCATCAAGTACAAAATTTAGAAAATTAAGTATGCTTTTCTATAAATCATTAGAATACCCCTAATAGTTTTTGTATAAATCATTAAAATAATGTTTTTCCATAACACATTTTTTATTTTAGATATATCAAATAATTACATGACAAAAGATAAGTTAGTAGATGATAATAAATTGCAAAATTTACTACCAATTAAAAATCAATGTGAACAAACAACGGTTGGTTCAGATGGACAGAATAAGAAAAAAGGTAAATTATATCATGATTAATGTTTTGATGTAATTTAAATGTAGGTGGAAAATGCGTATTTCTTTCAACGCGCTGTAGCTGCTCTTTTTATAAAATCCCCTTTTTTTTGTTTTTCATCTAACGTAACGAAATATAGGATCTAGTCTAAGATGCATGCATGTTTCTTATAACGTAATTCAAATCTTTGTAAATGTTGATTATTACAAATCTATAATAGTAACATATACTTGTCACGTACACAAGAATGTATTCCAACACAACAAATTCATTATAACTACGTTGAATTTTAATGTCTGATAATAAAAAAAGATTTAATGAACTATAGCATTTTACTTATTCATTGTACAGAGGTATTACATAACAAATTTATTATAATGCACACTAAAAGCAAAAGACATAATTAAGAACAACTAAGCAGTTTAAAAATTACACCCTCCCATCACCAATAATATAATCACTCAATGTAGATTAAAATGGTTTCAGTCACGTAATACTGCGTATTTCGGAAACTAACTGCGTAAAATTGACTTTGAATATTGGAAATAATAAAAGAAAACGCGATCACCCACAAGCTACTTGGTTATCGGTTTGGTCAAAATTATTTTGAACAGATTGAATGCAGAAAGTGACGATACACATGTCAATCACTTAGATTGAGAATGTATTCACATAGATTGAGAAGCAGGAGGGCCGACACTGAATAAGGAATAGGGCAAGGAAGAAGAAGTACACTAAAAACACAACGTACATCACACATTCATGAACAGCACATTATCAGGTCTACTTCTGAATATAATTAAATTTTTTGTTTGATATTTCCAACAAAAATCCTTATCATCTTATTTACAAACGATTGTCTAAATTAATTCCTATTTAGTTAATTAATTATCAACAAGAGATTATCTGTTTATTGTTTATTTTTTAGCTGAAAAACGAAAATCAATCACAAAATTAAATACAAGTAATGTAATTAAAAAACAAAAAAAAAACAATTTAGTAAAAGATGTTGGGGAAACAAATGAAAGTGATGATGAAATTCATGAACCAACCTTACAAGAATTGGCTGAGAGTGCTAAACCGGAAAATACATTACAAATTGAAACGATACGTAAGTTGAAAAGAAAGAAACACGAAAAAATTGTTGAATTGAAACAGTGCAGTACAGAAGAAAAGGAATTAAAAAAGAATGTTATGTACCTTAAGAAATGGAAATATGAAAATGATGTATGGAAATTTGAAAAATTACGTCAAATATCAATACAAAGTCAAATTTTCAATGATACCCTAATTGATGATGAATTATGGTCAATTGGTTTGGAATATCTAAATGGTACAAAAGGTGATGGAGCCCGTAAAATTATAATAAATAAGGCACAGGATATTATAAATGAAATTGATGGTAACATAACAGAAAATAATAAAAATGAAATGATTTCATTGGTGAGATATCGGAGGGCAAGAGAATTATTGCAAATGTTATTATGAAAAATATTTGTTTTTATTTTAAATTATCATAAACTTGTTATAAAATAAAGTGTTCGTTTTTTTTTTGCAATTTAAAACGTAATTAAGCGATTTGGTTTTCTTTTCATACTCTATTATTATTTTACACAATCAGGTCAGGTTTCAAACTGAAATAAAAAAAAATAAAATAAAATTCAAATTGTTAATTATTTATATTAATTAAAATAAACAGGCGACTATAAAGAATAATATGTATATGAACACAGATCGACGATCTAACGTACGAGAACAAACAAGAAGATTAATTAAATTCGATTTGTTATGAAGTTCCAAAATGCATCTCTAACCAAGAACACTCTTTTTATTAAATAAATAAATTAATATTCGTTTAAGAAAGCGTCAGAAAATACAGAATTGATTTCTAAGAAAAAAACTAATATGCACCCCATTTGGAAAAAATCTAAATAAAATCCTGTACGAATTACTTATATTCGTTTATACTACTGAAAACTAATACCTCTAATTAAATATATACAAGCATTAAAACTTACCAGGTTGATTTAAATATATTTTAAATTCTTTGGTTTCTTTCTAGCTGATCTCCGTAGAATTGGTGATGATATTGCAGTTGTCAATGACTAAAATAATGATAATAAATTATTATTTCAATTGATAAGACAATTTTTTTTTATGATTAAAATAAAAACATCACTTTAGGTGTTATTAATAATTAAAAAAAAAACTTATTATTTTCAATGATTGTGCGAAAGTAACAGCCAAATATTACAAACGTTTATTGAGACTTGCAAAGAATTAATTGTAGGCACAGAGGCGTAATTAAGGTAAAGTGCAAAGTGCACTCAGAAAGTTTTTTCACTTCGTATATGTTTTGATTGTTCAAACAGAATATTCACACACAGGTAGCATAAAATCGATTAATTCTAAATGGAAATATGGAAAGGTTGTTATAAAATTCAATGTTTAAATATTTAACAATTTTATTTAACACTTAATCAAACAATGTAATTATAATTATTCTAAATTTAATTTAGTGTATGTTTAATGTTAAGTGAATTATTTCTGAATGGATGGTTTTTAGGGATACGAGTTTATAATGGCACTTAAGTATATCGAATTTATGTTTGGTCGCACATCTAAATTTCGAGGTATATTTATGTCGCGTACTTTTCGTCTATGGAACCATCTTTCTGTGTTTCCTGTTACATTGTCCAGGGATTTAAATTTACAAAATACAATGTCCCTATTTTGCTACTCCGTCCAAATGAGCCAACAAAAAGTTATTTTGTATGTTGAACGTTAAAGGGTAGCCACTCCCTAAATCATAACTTTACTAAAGAAAAACTCAGTAACTAAACAGTAGATGGTAAAACTTATCCCGACTGCATTAGGTTTTATGTGAGATGTCAACAAGGCTTATTATTTTAATTGCTTAATTAAAATTTATTTACCTTACGACTTTTTTTTTTGTCTAACTTTGGTGACATCTTCTCTATTATAATTATTCGTTTTCGCAAACATTTTTTCATAGGCGATGGTTTTACAAATCTATTAGGTGATGATATTACATTTTTTACATTCGATGAATTATTCGTAATTGTATTATTTTGCATTTGTTTGTGTTTGAAAGCATTAAAAGCTGACTGTAATTTAGATGCACAAATATATTTGATAAAACAATGTTCAGGTGTTGTTGGACTTTTTGATCTTGGTAACTCTTTTATTGATTTAGCGGATGGTTGTTGTATTGTCCTATGCAATTTTACAATAGGATTTTTTTGTTTATGTTTTGAAAATTTAGGTGTTGATGTTTGAATTGGTGGTGATTGCTGAATTAATTGATTAGTAAAAAATGAATCAACTATTTTGGTTGTAGGCAGTTTTTGCGTTAGTTGGTCAAAAATATTATCAGTAAATAATGGCGATGGTGGTGCATTTGATTTGTTTTTATCAACTATTTTGGTTGCAGGCAGTTTTTGCGTTAGTTGATCAAAAATATTATCAGTAAATAATGGCGGTGGTGGTACATTTGATTTGTTTTTATCAACATTCTTTGAATCAACTATTTTGGTTGTAGGCAGTTTTTGCGTTAATTGACCAAAAATATTATCAGTAAATAGTGGCGGTGGTGGTACATTTGATTTGTTTTTATCAACTATTTTGGTAGCAGGCAGTTTTTGCGTTAGTTGATCAAAAATATTATCAGTAAATAATGGCGGTGGTGGTACATTTGATTTGTTTTTATCAACATTCTTTGAATCAACTATTTTGGTTGTAGGCAGTTTTTGCGTCAGTTGATCAAAAATATTATGGCTGATAGTTGCAGCTAATTTTCTATTCTTAAAATTTCTTTCTTCAGTTGTTGCAATTGTTTCCTGTTTCTTGACGGTATTAGTAAATTTTGAATTTTGTACGTTATTTTCAAAATTATTAGATATTTGAGTTTGTCGTTCAAAAACATCGTCATCAAATGATGATTTTTTTTCCTTAACAACACTACTTTTTTGAATAGAAACCTTAGTAGAATCGATAAAAGTTTCATTAAATGAAAAAATTTGTGTTTGTTGATTAAAAATATCATCAGGATCAAATGGTGTTGCTGGTTCTTTTGTGTTTGTAGTTGTAGTTGTATTTTTATCATTATTGACATTATTTGGTAAATTTATTTGTGTACATTTTTTATTATCGATCTTAGTACCAATCATATGATATGGATTTTTTTTTGTATGTTTATCCAAAATATCATCAGAGCAGAATGATTCTGTAACTGTAACATTGTTGTCAATAGTATCAATCAAATTACACTGGAATATTTGTGTTTGTTGTATGAAAATATCATCATCATGTAATTCAGAAGATATTATTGGTTTTATATCTGGCAAATTAAAATCATTATTTGCTGAAGTTGTTGTTACTGTTGATGCTAAATTTGATGGAATTACCAAGGTATTTACATTTTGCCGTTGAACTGATGATTCCATTTTTTTAGATTCAGGTGGTAACTTTAACATAAACTTATTTTTATCTAAAACATCAATTGTACCTTTCTTTGTGTTCTGATTTTCTGTCTTATTATTTCGATTATTCACACTTATAAAATTTGTTGATTTTGAATAATCAAATTTTTGTGTAGATAAATCAAAATCAGTGATATGAGTGTTAACTTTTGGTGGAGGTAATGAATCTATAGAAAATATTTGTGTTTTTAATAATAAATCTGATACAGAATTATGATTAGCTTGTTTTGTACATTTTTTTAATTTTGAACAATCAATTCTTTTTGTTGTCAATTCAAAATTTTCAACAACATTTGTACTAATTTCTTTGTGTGATGCAATTGGAAATTTTTGTGTTTCTAATAATAAATCTGTGTTACAATTATTAAGTCTTTGTTCAGTAAAATTTGTAGAGTCGTTTGAAGGTGAAAATTTTTGAGTTGGCATATCTAAATTGTCAACGTCGCTGTTTGCATTAATTTCTTTCAATGTTTGAGATTGAAATAGAAATTTTTGTGTTTTCAATAAAAAATTTATATTATTATCATTATGAATTTTGTTCGTATTATTTGATTTTAATTGATTCTCCTCATTACTATCATTAATAATATCATCCTCATCTTCACTGGTATTAATTGAAGAATCTAAATTACAATTTTTTTTTAAATTATTGTTACTATTTTTATTATTATATGATGCAGAATCGTCTTCATCCCCAGATGATAATAAAATTTTATTCTGAGATGAATCAATATTTGATGAGTGCATTATTGAAATTACATTATTTTTTGGTAATTTTTTTCCACATACTTTGTTTTTCCTACCTTTGATACCATCAAATCCTCTCTGTGATACTGGAATAATGTCTGTTTCATCTTCACTGGAAGACGAATTCAAAATTTTATTTTGTGATGATTTATTTAAATTATCAGTTGTGTCACTTTCTTTAAATGAAACATTTGTACTATTTTTATTTTCTTTATTATTCTTAATTCGATCACTAAAAAACATAAAATGAAAAAAAAAAAATAAAAATTAAATACAATTAACATTAATAAATAAGTAATAAGAATTTTGCTTCGCATAAAATATATACTTTTGGTGGATACTAAATTTACATACAATTTAAGAATAAATATCAGTAGAATTCCTCTGTAAATATTTCCCTGTTATCGGTTGTTCAATCTAATTTAAACAGATTAAATAGTGACGATATTCACAAGATAGGAAACTTGTGGAGAAATATATTAAAAAAAAAAAAAAAAAAACAGAAAGACCTACCTTAAATAAGTAATAGGGCATTAAGTAATGGAGAAGAAGAAAACATTGCTCTGCAAAATATTGGTTAGACATTAAGTGTCCGGTGATACAACAATGTAATGATGTGTGTATATAATTCTCAACCATATGATCTCACTATGCATTTTATTCAGTTTTATACTCTAATACTCTAAATAATAATTTACCAACTTACCTGATATTAAATTGTGAATATTTTTTAGTAGATGACGATAGTAAAGAATCATTGGCATCCTTTAACAAAAGGTTATCAGTTTTGTTAACATTAAAATTTGTTTTATGCACAATTACATCGTCGATTTGTAATTTATTATTTTCACCATCAAATGAAATATCAGATTTCGTTGATTCATCATCATATAACCAATCGTTGTCATCTTTATGATTGCGTTTAGCATTTAAATGTTTTAAAATATGTTTGTCATTATTATTATTATTATCATCACCACCATTAACATAATCAATTGGATTATTGGGATACAAAACATTATCAAAATTGATTACACTTTGAGATTCAATATTATCGTTCGATATATCTGGACGTAATTCATCATCAAAAATTTGAATGTATTGTTCTGAATTGAATGGCAATCCTACAATTGAATTACATAAATTATTTTCATTATTGGTGTTAGCCATCTTTTTAATACATGACCAATCATATAGAACTTTTCGTTTGTGTTGTGTTTGTGGAATTATTTGTGATTCTGGAATAATTTGTGATTCTGGCAATATTTGTGATTCTGGAAATATTTGTGATTCTGGAATCATTTCGATTTCCGTTAACATCTGTGTTTCTAGTATCACTTTGTCAGACATTGTTTCTGTACATTCTTCGTCACTTGAATTCACCAATTCAATAACAAATTCATTTTGCGACGATGGTATAAATAAATTCTAAAAATAAAATAAATATCTAAATTAAATTAAAATGTTTGTTTGAATTTTGTGGAAGCGAAGAATA
>JANSTX010030099.1:10971-31621 GCA_027564355.1 Penthetria funebris | reverse complement strand
TTGGAATACCGTTATTTTTTCAGATTTTAGTACAATTTGACACATTATTAAAATTTTCCTAATTACTTATATAAGCCAACACTTATTAATAAAATCAAATTATTGTAGTTTTAGAAAAAATAGGTTTTAAGTACTTGTAAATCTGCAAGAAAATAAACTTTATGCAATATGAGAACATGTGTTCCAAACAACGGTTCAAGTCATTGATAAAAACATAAACCATCTCTTAAACAGAATTTCATATTACTTGTCCATTTCAATAGCTTATTTATTTAAATATTCAATTTTACACAATCCTAAATTTCGACATTACGTCAGTTGACACTGACATCACATAAACGCGAATAATTATTTACACCTTTAAACCCTGAATAGATTTTTACATATTCATGCTGTGCAATGTATGATATGAATCTGTGCAAGTTTTATAAAAGCTTACGCGTATACGTTATAAAATGACTTAACGATATAAACATTATAAAGATGGCAAACATCAATAATTGTAAATGAATGAAACACCATTTTAATAATTTTGATTTTTATTAAAGGATTATCATCTGTATAAATGACAGTGTGTTTATAACATTATATGATTAATATTAATTTAACTATTTTATAATTACTTATTTTCTTTCCATCAATAAATAATTTTCTCTATATATTTTATAATCGTATATTTTTAAATAATTTCCTAAAATTTTTAATAATTTTTTTTTAAAATTATCGTTGTAAGTGATTTTATTCAATAATAAAATGGAAATTCTTCACAAAATTCATTGATTTTAAAGTGATGTTAAATTAAAAACAGTTAATAGAATTGTTATAAAATATTACCGTAAAGGTGTACAAACTCTGAGATAAGAATAATGTCGATGATTCTGTGATATATATATGCCATCTGATAGCAAATAAAACAAGTACAATATTTCTAGAAATATTCTCGAAGTTAATATTTTGGTATTGAAACAAATATAGTGAGTCGCAACGAAGAGCCAGTTTAGCATTAGTATTCGCTAAGTGAATTGGCCGACTTTCGTTGAGGTTACTCAACCGATTTTTACCTGTACACCGTGTCACTGGTAACCCTATCACAATATATTTCAATAATATAGCGTCAGATCGAGGTTAAATAGATGGTGAAAAAACATCTCACTAACAATAGCTGGGGATTAAATTGGTTCACCACTCTACTGATATATTCAAATGTATAACCAGATAATTAAGATTGATTCCTAATTTTTTAGAATTGGTAAGTTTTAACTGTAGTTTTTTGAGTTCACATTTGATGTTACATGTATTTTAGAATTGGCAATATCTCATTCGTAACTAATTAATTTTAAATACTGCGCCATTTGTGAAATATGTACAATAAACATTATTTTAAATTGTTTAGTAATAGTTTTAATATAACCATTTACCCAAAGACTAGTTTTTTTTAAATTGAAAATTAAATGCAACCTACAAAGTTTTGGAAAAATTTGCTAAATTGCTATTACTATTAATGATAAAATTAAACATAAATTTAAAATTGCAATGAATAATGTGAAGCTATTTTTATAAAAAAAAACAAAACTTAATTTTAATAAAAGATTGCTTTAAGCTTCGCATATGCTAATTTATAATTTAATTTAACATTTCATCAGCGATTATTCTATGTTAGCCCTCGGTTTAAGCTTGCTTAATTTTTACATATTTGCATGTGCTTATAAAATCTACAGAATATTTTATCTTTTTCAATTATTTTATAGTATAATTTTGTATAAAATTATAAAATAAAAAAAAAAAAAAAAATTACTTAAAAAACTTAAAAACAAACCAAAATGAAAAACCAAAAGAAAATTAATTTAAAACACACATACGAATAATTTACGAGGGTTAAATTACAAGAGTAAGAAAAATGTTTAGAAAATTTGTTATTTGGTTCCCTTTTTTTTTATTGTTAATATTAATTATTATTTCATATACAAAAAATATTATTAAGAAATATATTTTAAAAAAATTTTAAATTGTAAATTATCAAAATGCAAAAAAAAATTGTTTTCATTTTTGAAAACAATTAAGAAATTTAAAGAAAAGAAAAAAGTATTGTTTTTAAAATTTTATTTATGTTCTTGACTTTGATTTTAATTGAGGTTTTCTGGTACGTTCTATAGTAGCACCATCAATGATCTCGATCTGTACGCGGGAGCATAGGCTGTCAACAAATAATCGCAATTGTCCTCGATCTGTATCCAATATTTTCATTTCACGATTTTACTCCCTCCCCCTTATCACTATGGTACCTACATACATTATTGACAGATCTTCGTCATGTTATTCTTGAAGTCGTCTAAAAATTCCTGTAAATTGTGTATCTTAAAATATCACCGACCTGATCGTCTCAGTGTACGAGATGCACTTAATAGTCTATGTACTCTGAATGAGTATACAATCAACAATGAATAACTTTTGGTCTCACTAAAAAAATCTATGTAAGTGAACTAATTAATTGATTAATTTTATTAAATATAACAACTACAAACTGCACGTTCAGCTTTCACAGATCTCCTAATTATAGTGTGTCTTAGTAAATCCAACGTCGAAGTTTAAGCTGCTGTTGGTATGATTAAGTCCATTGCCATTAATGGAAATATTAATGTCTATAGTTCTTATTGGAACGTCAAATCAGGTTAATTGAAGAGTAAAATCAATTGGTTAAGTAATATGGAGCACCAATCGAGTGAATGTATGTGTGAAACTGGATTAAAGTTTTTCAAACGATTCATTAATATTGATCGGACACCTGTTGCAGAAAATGGTATTATATTTGGACCATTAGATCTACTATTGTCTCCTTGAATTCGTGACAAATTATCACGTTCTTAACTTGATATGGGCAATCTTGGATTAACGATGAATATGGTAAAAAAAAAAACGAATTAGGGTGGTTTACATATTTTGGTAGAGATATTTGATTTTTATGCCTCTAAAGATCAAGGGAATACACTGCCGAATCTTATGAATATCAGAATTATGTATGTTAATTTCAACATCAGTATTTCTATATTGCGAATAGCAGCATAGTATCTGGTGTATACATGTTTATTGATCGAAATACATCAAATTATTCTATCCATCTTTAACTCGACGTCATTATCATGTAGACCTTCACCACACGCAAGAGCATAGGGGGTCAACGAACAATTACTATTTTCTATGATTTCTGACCTTATTCGCCACGTTGTTTTTGAATGACCCGGTCTTCTATTACCCTGCAGATATCAGACAAGTACATAATTTGCAATATCACCGATCGGTCGCCTCAGTGTATGGTCGATCCAGTTGTTATTTTTATTTCGATGTAGTGGCAGAAAGATGGTATCTCTGTAGTGTTTGTCGACGCGATGTAAAACGTCTTAAATGATGACCAATAATAAATTATTTCACTTGGACGACCATTCACGTAAATAGTACTGAATAATTAATCAATATAATGAAATGTTATCTGCTACATGAAAATTTATGTAGGCAATAAGAATGGATTTTCACTTGAAAAGTGATCAATATAAAATACATATATATATATATATATATATATGTCAGAAATTCAGGATTTATTACCAAAAGAAAATATATTATTTCTTTGCTATTTTTGTAGGCTTATATTCGTATACATCCCTTAATTTAATTAAGGTAATTCATTAGTACATTCAATAGCAGAATATAATTGATTTAATGTTTTATTTATATTCTTTCACAATTTAATAAACCATAATTCAAGATCACGGACAATCTTAATCAATTCGTATGTAGTTTAAGGAATTGTGTTGAAAAACACGATCAAGAATGTTTTTTCAAAAAAGAACGAATAGCATATGATAATAGTTTTTGTTTTTCGATCGATTGTGCGAATATAATTTTTGACGTGATTATGTGGTATCGTACATGATCTGTCAGATCTGAAAACAGCCTGTTCTTTACGACCACTTGGTTCCAAGACTGAACTGATCTTATCGTATATAACTACAGCAACAAACTTTTTTATTGTATTCAGTTAGATGGTAATAGTAGTAGTAGTAGTTCTTAAACATACTTAAGTTATCATTAGTTGATAATTAAATTCAAACCACCTTTACCTCTACGGCATATCATCGGTAACTCGATTACGATACATGTCTGTACGATTAATTCTTCTGATCATTTAATCGAAAAACACATTTTTAATACAATAAAAATACATAATTCGATTTTAAGATACTAATTTTGTAATTTTTCTCAGTCTAAAGTCATATACCATTATTTTAAAAATAACACCCATTATTTTTCTTTAATTTAAAATCTATTTTTTAATTTTATATATAAAATAGCATTAAAAAAAAAAATTAATATAAAAACTTTGATACTTAATGTAGTAGTACCAATCTCGTATGAATAATTTATTAAATTTCTTAATTTTAATTAACTTTAATTGTCAATATTTTTTTTTTTTAAAAAAAACAATAGTATTTTTAATAGATAAATATTTTAAGACAAAAACATGTATGCGTATGCACGATTATAATGAAATGAACTTAATATTAAACATTAAATATTATAATAAAGCAATTTCAACACTTACCATAACCTTCGCCTTGTAAAAAGAGCCTAAATGCTTCAGCTAATTTACCGGGTTGTTCTTCAAGAACCATGGCGCAGTCAGATATCTATCAAAAGAAGCAAAAACAAATATTATAATATAGTACAAATCAAAACAAATCCTGCTATAGATCCTTCAGTTCCAATCTATTAATTTATTTTCCAAATTTAAATATTTAATCTAAATTTTACATTTATATTGTGATAAATTACCTTCATCCAAGACGAATTTGTTGGATCTAAACGTCCATTTAATGTTACTGTATCGTCAACATGAGGTGAAAATGATCCAGTTATATTAATTACAGGCATACGTAATGTGGGTGCTGTTTGTGGAGTACCAGATGGTGTACGTGCAATATGTAAATCAGTTCGATGTATATATGAATTAATAAGCATTGCCAAATTCGTTGGATTTACAAATCGTTCAAAATGAGTTTTATAAGTCTAGAAAAAAAAAAAAAAAAAAAATGGAAATTATCAATTTTGTCTACATGCTACTCTACTTCCCAAACACTCCGACAAAAAAAATTCACAAATCACCTGAACTAAATCATGATTACGTTCTTCAGGATGTCTACCAAAATGATGCCACATTAAATAATCAACAACACCTTGTGTCATTCCTTTTGAACGTAAAAATCTTGCATTAAAACTTTGATAGCCCCATTCAATCCAACCCGATACAGTTGATCCACAATTAATTAGGCAAAGTGCACCAACCTGTATAAGTAGATTAATTAATATTTACAAATAAACAAATAAAACAAAATTATTTTATACTTTATCAGGATTGTGTAAAGCAAATCTGGCTAAAATATTGGCACCAGCTCCAACACCAAAACCAATAACTGTTTTTAAACCAAAATGTGATAAAACAAATAATAATTGAGCGGCTAATTCTTCCATTGTTGGATAAACATAACTAAAGCGAAAATTTTAAATATAAAAAAAAATTAGATATTAACAAAATAATTTTATTTTTCATTATTTTAATGTATTACGTACTCCTCAGGTAAAGTTGGAGCACCTTCTTCTTGTCCCGGTGCCGTAACATGATAAACACAAAAATTTTCTAATAATGCTCGCATTGATGGATAATTAAAAAATCCAGCAAAACTTGTGGCATCTAAATAATGGTGGGGGACATAAAATTTACTATTTAAGTATGTATAAAAATATAATATTAATTTTTGTAAAAAACATACAATTTAATCCCAGATCATGGTAAGTTAAAATTGCTGGTTTCGTTGTATCACCCTGAACAGCCACCAAAATATCACCTTTATCTGTAACAACACGTCTTAAATCACAGGTACCCTCTAATGATCCTCTACCATTGGGAAATTGAAGTTGTACAGAACGTAATTCAATGTCGTCCATTGGATCAACTGGCATCGCACTGTATATAAAAATCAAAATTAGAAAAAAAAACACACAAAATTAAAGAGTTTTAGGTAATTAGCCAATTTAAAGAGATTTTAAAGTAAAAATAATGATCAACTCTCTATTCGTATTATTTGTTGTGGTTGGGGTATATACACTTACTTCCCTTCATTGAATAATTAAAGAAGGAACCCAAAATAACGTGAAAAAATGTAGAAGATTTATTTATTATTTTTCAGTAAACTGTTCTGCAAAATCAGAGCTTCTCATTTAAAAGTGGTTGACAAAACGTAGAAGAGCAAGAAGAACGAACAAGTAGAACAAGATGAACAAGGAAAACAAGAAAAACAAGAAGAAAAAGAAGAACATAAGTCTATCGGATAGACTAAACGACCCAATTCAGCAGCTTCAGTTTTCTGCGTTTCGTTTCAGATCAAAACACGCATTACTATATTAAATTGGCCATTCTGTTTTGTATCACTTTCCAAACCGATTCCTTATTCGGCAATATATTTCCATTGTATTATTTGAATTTGCAGTGTGTTGTACCCGGCCTGAAATATTTTCGAAGTGTTTACGTGTATCTGATCGTCCACCATTTCTTTTGTGTTCGTACATTTTATTGTTGTATTGTAATTTATGTTTCTTCTCGACTTCAAATTCCATACATTATCAGTAATTCATTAATTCGAACAATAGTAAATAAAATATAAAACATCTTCAACAGTTGTCTAAAGCATTTTTAAGAGTGTTCCAATCTTGAAGAACATTATCGTGCACTAAGCGATAAGACAAATGATCTTCAAACTGGAACCATATAAAATTGGTTTGCAGTCGAACATCATTCAAAACATTGTCACTTCAAGTTAATATTTTCCGAAAATTTTTTAATGTTTTTCCTTATAAACGATCAATTTTGCGTTAAGTATAAATTATAAATAAAAGCTTTAGTTGATTTTTGACGATACAGGTTTAAGTCGGTGCTGTATATTTAAACCTCCTCTTAACTTAACTTCTTATGAAATATTTTTTAAAGAAAAAATTTAATGCTAATATGTAAAATAAGGTGATCTGGGTTGGGATCAATCACAAAAGTGAATTGAATTACTGAATAATACTATACATTGGGAAATTAGTTTGATATTAATATATATTCAAGCTCGGTTAAGAAGAAATCCCATTGTAGTAGACGACCAGATTGTACAAAAATAAAGTGGCGAAGAACCGTTGTTAAGGAGGCTAGTACCAGTGGTAGGGAATGGAGTGAAAGTGACGGTGTTGGAAACAGATCATGAACAATAACAGTTGCGCTTTGTTCCGGTGGTGGATAGAGATCGTGAATCATGGCAGTTGTTCGTTGACGCTCTTTGTTCCGGTGTTGGATAGAGACCGTGAACAATGGCAGTTGTTCGTTGACTCGATTTGTTGCCGCATGGGGTAAAGGTCGAGATGATGAGATGATTATGGTACGTAAAATAAGGAAAATGTATACATTATATATTTGTTTACGCATTCCAAAATATTTATCAGCCAACATGAATATAGTAAATACAAATATATAAAATGTTTTTCAAAAAGTTCCTAGTGATACGTTGACAATAATAAAAAATAAACAGACTATTCGTATAAGACATTCTTTTGTAAAACAGTGTATTTTTATTTATTTAATCAAAAAGGATGAAAACAGCTATACTCGTATAACTTGAATAAATTGAATTCAAAATCATCATTACACATTTCACAGAACAAGGCTCTTGAATATGAAAGCTAAATTGAAAGGATATTAAGTGTTAATCAATGCTTATGACATTGACGTGTGATTTAATTGTGTACTATGGTATTAATTTTACTAGTAAAAATAAATCAGCATGGATGATGGTAAATATCGACATCTTGGTCACGTATCAAATCATTTATATTAAGGATTCGACGAAAAACAAAGAATATTATTTTAGGTATCTCAACATTACTCATTGATATAAAAAAAACTTTTTGATTTATATGTTATTTGTACCGTACAGCATATGTTTCTGAATTTAATATAAAAAAGGTGGCTATAGTTGATGGTGCGGGTTCTATAATACAGAAGTTACCATAGATACAATAATATGGTAAACATTACTCAAAATATACCATACAAAACAGCATGTACCTTGTCCTATCCTTTATAAATTTTCTTTGTACTTTATAAATTTTCCATTTGTTAATGAAATTAAGCAAATGCTTTGCCATTATAATTCCTAGTTCTTACTCGATGTTTACGTTGTCATTTCGTTTCTATTTTTATAAATTTAGGGTATGGGGGTGAGCAAATGGCAAATATGTATTTTATAAAATTATGTAATATTTTCTTCCATAATATTTTACTGAAAATTTTATTCTGATAGCTTTCAGTTGAGTTAATCGAATAGAAAGCAAATTGATGCTATGAAATGGCAAATTATGTTCTTAATTAATATAATTTTAGTTTTAATTTAATTTAATTTCTCAATAAGTTGCTAATAATATATGAAAATTTAATTAAATTATTATAATATATAATTGTTGTCCTCAAAATGTTTTGAACGTAATGTCAACATAAATGGATCTCAATTGAAACACTATTGTACTTCATAAATATGTCAGTGTTTAAAAATGTAAGTTTTCGAAACTTACCATCACAACATGTAATTAATATCGTCAGAAGATTTACCGGTAAGAACATATAAGTTTTACCAATAGATAAAATAAATATTACATAATTAGTAAACCAGAAAGACTTAGAGTATATATTATTTTGTACCAGGGCAAATCAAATGGCATATTTGAACGGTTTCCGAATACCGTGGGACTAACTTTCAAACAAATTTGTATACATTAGTGTTTCC
Source organism: Penthetria funebris (assembly GCA_027564355.1). Taxonomy (NCBI): domain Eukaryota; kingdom Metazoa; phylum Arthropoda; class Insecta; order Diptera; family Pleciidae; genus Penthetria; species Penthetria funebris. Next base: position 22,754 of record JANSTX010030099.1, on the reverse strand, counting down.
TAAGTCAGGCAATAAGTGGTAATTGGTGGTTATAAACTTTTATTCGAAATATAGTAAATTCTTCGTAATTACATTTCCTTGCTTCAGTTCTTATTAGTGCTTCAAAAAGACATTTTGAAGTTATATTAACAATTTCCGTTAATAATAAATTCTCATATTTTGTTTACGCTTTTAGTATGCAGTTATAGCTTGACGAAAATTAGTAACGACAATGTACTAATCTAATTAACTATAATAAATTGTTTTTTTATGACAAATACCATAAGCATCTGTACTAAAATCTACAAGATTAATAGTAGGTATTTTAGATTTTAGAATAGTTAAATTGGATTTGTTATATTGAATAATTAATTTACAGTTAATTGTACCGTATTATATTATTACGATAGAGAATGGCGTTTAAAAAAAACAGACAATTTATTGCAGTTATTAAAACCGTTTATATTTTATATATAGCGCTATTAATGTCATTTTAATTATTGTTACAAAAAATTATTTTCGGGTAAATATATTATATAATAAATCTTAATGTCATAGCCTCATTTTGTTGGACATTGGTTACCAATATCGCACAATTAATTAAATATTAAAATTTAGACGAATTGTGTAGAGTAATCTACAATCTACAGAGTAACAGATCAACCTAAACATTAGCAAAGACACCAATAACTAATAATAAATTGATTTTTATTATCAATGAATTAAGTTAATTGCCATTTTAATCAATTTTACAGATTTTATTTATAAATAACATCTTTGTGAACTGTACTAAAATCTACAAGAATAATTTAATTGCAGAAATTTAGAACAGTTGCATTGGAACCGACATAATTTATTATATTAAATTAATTTATTTGCAATTATTTATGAATATGCAATGGAAACTGTCAATTACTTCAAACTATGAAAAATTCGTTCATTTATGCATAAAATCATGTTATTGTAGTTATTAAAACTGTGCAGTAATGCTAATGTAGGCTGGCTACCTCTGTTAATTATATGTGGTATGGAATTTATTATGATAATTTGCTGCAATAAAATTAAATTATTTATTATTATTTGCACATCAGATGGTTGCAAGCGATTTTATTATTGTTAATTATAAATAAATTTTACAGGAACAAAAAATTTTTTTTTATTGGTTTGTCATGCAATTATAAAATAGCAATTATTTAAGAATAAATTGCAAAAAATCTTACGTAATTTCATGACTATAATAGTAAATATTAAACTCGAACACGTATATATTTTCAACTATAAAATTACGTGAATATACAAAAAAAAAAATTAAAATTAATCTAAAACCTAAATCTATAAATTACTCTATAATATTACCATTCTATCAATTAACTGGTAAATAATAACATAAAAAAGAAAAAAAACAGTATTTTAAAAAAAATTAAAATCAATCAGGGTATCAGTTTCCAATTTTCCGATCATGCTAATCGTGAAAACCCTGTATTAACAACTAATTTTACGTATATATACCACACTAAGGGTGTAAATAATTTTGTCGTTATTGGTTTATATAAAATTAAAAATTATAAATCATGTATTTTTTAATGTATTATTGTAAAATTTTGTATTAATTTATTTGTTTTAAATTTTTTTAAAAAATATTTTAAAAAGAGAACAAAATAAAATTAACATTAAAATTTTATCTTACCCAAGAAGCCTTGCTTCCTCAGCCGTATGTTGTGGTGCTGATGGCATCCTTACGTTATAGTTTTTTATAGATTTGTCTCGATCTCTGAAATAAATTACTATTTCATGCAGGCAAACATCGCAAATTAAATTTTAATTGTTTTTAAAATTTTAATTTGAAAATATTTTAAAATTATAGATGAATGTGTGTTGTGTTGTTATGTGTGAATTTGTACGTGTATTAACAATTGTAAATGAAATGTAATAAAATTGTATGTAAATGATGTAATAGTACACGAATATTGAATGTAGAAAGGACCAAATTATTCAACATACAATTGCAAATATGAATTTTCGACTGCAAAGAGATAAAGTGTATTCGTACTACGTAAACAGGCGGTAAATTGATGTTTTTGCAATAATTTTAAAAGAACGTCAAATTACAAACCCAATACTTTCAATTCAATAGAGTAATATGTTTTCCCAAAAATATATTTATCTACTACTATATCTACTCGCAGTTTCATTGAAAATGATGCAAGAAAATGTGGCCGCTCATAAGCTTCTTGATTATCTGTGGTTCGAAATGACTTGAAACAGATTAAACGCAGAGGCTGACAAGACATTGACTTGTAGAGAAATAGGAGGTACGCTAATTATCGTATTTCCCACAATTATGCTCTAAGTTATCAAATAGAAGAATGTGCGGTGAATCCCAAGTATTTCATTACATACCAATTATAAAGTAATCTCAAGTATTTAATGCGTTACGGTTTTAATTCGACGACAATGAAGAAATTTTATTTAATTGTATTTAATAAAATAAATCAAACATTGCTCTTAAACCCATCGCTACTTCTACACTCTCTGAAAATGGCGTAGAAGTGTGGAAAATTTGTTATTTAATTATATTCCTGATGACTTCTAAAGTTGAAACGTTGAATTTTCATTATTTAACAAAAAAATTATTCATTTTTTAAACCAATTCGTGTACTATTTGTAAAAATTTCAAATAAAAATTAATAAATAAAATTGTATTGAAATGATAATTAGTTAATAGTGAAAAGATAAATTAAGACAGTTGATTGGATTAGTGAAATATTATTTTGTTAAAATTTAATATTAATAATAAAGATAATTATAAATAATAGCAATTATTCTTAAACATTAAACATACATATCTATAATTAGAGTCACTCTTTTTCATATTCTATTTACATATCAAAAGCGTAATTAGGACAGCATAATAGAGGCCATATTATAATATTAAAAAATTAACCCTTAAAAGGGGAGATTTATATTTTTCTGAAAGTCCAAGCCACATTTTGTTGCCCGGAAAACCCGAGACATTTGAATTACATGACTAGACGCATAAATGTTGCTACACTTCGAGATATGTATATGACGGCAAAATAGGTTGATAAAAGTGCGATGTTAACATACATCTGAAATTTTGAAGGCGCACTTTGATGGCATTGCAACAATATTGGGTCTCCTTATTAGTGAACTATAGCTGTCATGATGATATTAAAAGTTGAGAAAAGATTAGTTGATAACAGAGTTAACGAAAAAGGATAACTTGAGTATATGTGATAGCCGGCGTTGTATCACTTTCGTGAATACTATAAATAAGTTAAGTTATAAATAAAAAATTATTGTGAACAGTAGATTCAATTGTTTGCCATTGTTATTTGTCAACTTCAAGCAGGCATTCGATAGTATTGACCGCGGTATGATCTGGGACAATTCTAGAAAGTTATGAATAAAGCATATGATTCGCATTTTATATCGTGATTCAGAACACGAAATGAAGGTGATGATCACTGATAGTGAATAATGGTGATTTTCGTTGACGCTCCGTTGCTCCCGCGTCGACTAAAGGACGAGATGATGATATTAGGTGTAGTGGACATGGTTATAATGGCAAAAAAATTGAATATTATACTTTTTTAATGGTATTGTCGAACTTAGATCTCCTCAAATTCGACCACATATAGTGAGGTTAAAATTTGTAGGATAAACTGTTAAAATGACATAATGTTTAATACGTGATGGTGAATATTTGTGGAAACTCTTTTTCCATGTGGCGTGATCGAGACGTAGACACCATCGTTATGAGCAAATAATAAGTTATATTGTGTTTTATAAAAACAAAAACAAAAAAAAAGAAGTTTAAGGTTTTAAAGATGGCTGTCCAAACTAAATGATTTTAAAAACATTGATTCGCCTTGCCTTAGATATCTTCGAATTACAAGTTACAGCGACAGGCGGCGATGTTGAAGGCGAAAAGGAGACTTTGTTGGATAATATTGAACAAGTTCATTGCCAAACACAGAATATAATCGTGAAAATTGAATTTAAAGTCAGTATCGTCATTTTTCTTAAGAAAGGTAATTTTTTTCTAAATAATAATTATAACATTCAAATATTTATAAGTATTACCATAAATAGACATCACCACACCCATCAATCATATATGTATTGATAAATTGTATTGATTAACCATCAGACAGTAATAATATATTTACCATACTATTTATACCACAATTAGGGTATATATTGAGAAATGAAAATCATTTAGAAAATCAATAAATGTAATATTAGATGTACTCTAACATAAAAGAATAAATAACAAAAATAATTATTTTTAAGTAAAAACCATTTTTATTTGGGTTAATATATGAAATAAATACTGCAGTGTATACACGTATCATATGGTTTAATTGTGCTATATAATTAGCAATTGATTATCAGAAAATAACGTCAGTACCTCAATTTTCATATAGTAAATGGAATCCGTTGCAAATATCAAAAGTGAAATTAGCAATAGTTACACTAACTTAACCGCAAAAAAAAAAAACACTGTAGAAACGAAAGTTGTACTTTATCTGAAACCCTATAACTTTTAATTATTGCGAAGCTCTGGGCACATATATATATGTATACCTAAATAGAGGTGATATTTGATTCAAAAATAGACGTTTTCCAAAAAAAATATTCAAACGCAAATAAGCTCTCGAATTAAATATCGGAAGAATTTTTAATGGAATTCAAATTCATCCAAATTTTGTTTATATCAAATATCAAGAATTTGTTTCATCATTTATCATTAATTAACAATCTAACAATTTTAATCAACATCTAATCAAAAGTTGAATTAGATTAACTATTAGCTATGCTATCTGAAGGCCGGTGCAAGTTTATGTATGCAACGAATTAAGAAAATCGTATACTAAAATGTTCGCCACAAATTTTTTGTTACAAGTATCCGAAACGTATACTTAACTGGCAGATTGGTAATAAACAAAAACTACAGTATCGTTAACGTTAGATATTTTTGAGATGCAAGTTCCTGTATGCCACGAATTGGATACTATTTAAGAACTTAGAAAAAAAGACGGTTATATGAATTTACTAAGTAGCAACTTCGCATCCATATTGGCAAGTAAATTGAGCAATTTTATGACCGCCTGTGAAAGGAAAACTAATACTGCATGACGAAAATAGACTTCCCCAAAGTAATAAATAAATTTACAAATCGAATAATGTATCTATTGTCAACAAACAGATATGCAGCACTTTTAAATATTTTTTATATTTATCTGTAGGTCTCATTGGGCGTCATGACAACAATAATTTGTCATTTCTATTATCAATCGAAAAATTACGTTGCATTGTTTCTAATAATGTGCGACGCATGTAGTCAATCCGATAACGATTTGAATAATTCTGTAAAAGCAATACTACTATATATTTATTGCTAATTTAATAATACAAGTATATACAAATAATACTTTAACATCATCCGGCAGAAAAGAACAAACATTTTTAAAATATGTATCATCTTCAAAATTTAAAAAAATTGAAATTTGCAGAATATTAAACAAAATTATCACAAGCTTTAAAAGTTAGTACTATTATAAAAAGTGGAAGTATTAATTCTGTTCAACAATCATTCACAGCCAATATAAATAATTGCTTCACATTTTTTCGGCCAATTTAAAATAAATTTTAAATTACATGCAAAATTTTTTCAAACATTTTTAATTATTTTATGTAGAACAAAATATTTAGTAGTGTAACAAAACAATAAAATAAAAATAAAATTAAAATTTCTAACCTTAGATTTGCACCATTTAATTGCACATCAATAACAGTATTTGTGTTTTTTAAAACATTTCGAGTAAATTATCAAAGCAAATTAAAATCTAAATATGATGGTGTGAAAATAAATTATCTTTAAATGAAAATAGATTTTCATTCCATAATAAAAATGTAATGGGTGGAATTTTGGCCAATAAAGTTGTTCGACCAATGATAGTTTGTTCAATAATATCCTTTGCTCCGCTAGAATTGGGAATTTAGCCGACAGAAATGTTAGTCGTCACACTATGTGATTCGTTATTCATCCTAGTCATAACCCAATCTAAGTTGACTAGAAACAAGAGTAGTGACAAAATACTCCCAGCTTAACACCTGAATGTTCATCAAATACATCATCAATCTTTCACGATGCAAGTTTCTGCATTGCGAGTCACAACAAAGACTGGATATAATGTTCATTAATTTGGACGGTCTGACATAGCAATCGAAAATTGTTCACATCATAATACGACGAAAACTATTAAACACTTGTTTAAAGTCGACGAACAGCATATATAATGGTGCTTTGTACACATCGATAGTTTGTGTCTGATCTGCAATATTTTTGAAGCGGTATCTATAACTGTTATAAATTGATTTTTATGACAAATACATCAAAATGTTGTATAACTGGAATTACTCATATGTATTCTATATTTCTTATCAATTTGAAATATTTTTTATAATTAAATAATTTTTCTAATTGTGCTGGAGCAACTGTTCTAAACACTGTAATATTGTTATAGTTGCAGGCTTTAGTACAGTTATGTTAAAACTAATTTGATTTCAGTTCTTTGCAAATATGTGGGGGGGGGGACTATCAATTACTTGACATTATAATAAACGTGTCCATTTCTCAACAGCAAAGACCGATTGCTTCAATTAGTGCATAAATTGACTGTAATACAAAATGCACAAAATTATCACAATATTACATATAATAAATCGAACTATGAAGTATTATTTTAAATTCAAATTCATATGTAAAACTTCAATAAATGTGTTGCCACTTGAAAAACTGTACTAAAAATACTACAAGAATTATATTATTGCAGACAGTCGTTGTACAACAAACGATGTATGTACTTTAATTAAATTTCATTCTCTATGTAAAAAATTGATTAGAAATATTTAATATACTCGTATAGTATACACTTTCAATTTCTTAACATTGTGATAGATTAAGTGCATTTTGCAATAGAATAAATTTATTGCAATTATTAAAACTGCACTGTGTCTTCGCTAATTTGAGCTGCTCTGATAAGGTTATTATAATTTTTATTTTTTTTTGAATACAATTGTTAAAAAAATTATGAACTAATTTGTAAATGTTACGTGGGTAGTAATAATATCTTATATATCCGGAATATTTCATTTATTAAACATTTAAACATTGCCTAAATACCAAAACTTGAAATATATACAATTTAATGTAACTTTTATACTAAGAAGATTCAAATAGGTTCAGAAATATTGAATTTATACCAAGAAAAGTGCATAAATATGAAAGAATCGTAACTTGATATTCTTTAAGCACATATTTTTATTTAATTATCATTTCAAGTTTTACAAATGAACCTTTTTGAATGCCACATTTGATATGTAAATAAGAAAAAACAAAAAACAGATTCTCATATCAACAACGTTCAGCTTAAATTGAAATTTTGTAGAAAAAACTAGTATACATCGTTCAGCATTATTAAAATAAATGCGTGACTAAACATATTCTATATTTAATTTGCTAATCCAGCTAAAAACATTAGAGTTTGTCTTTACTATTCGAACGTAAATCACAAAATAAGAATATAAATAGAATAGAATGATGAAGTAAACTGGAAAGAAATGCCGGTACTCATCATATCATTAATAATATTTGACGAAGCTTGCATTCGCTGGATACAATTATCAAAACACTTAAGAATTTGATATGACACCAATACATGAGATTTGTATACTTCAAGTGGGAAAAATCTGCCGACCACATATATGTCGATGACACAGCTTCTTTAGTTTTTGCTAAATTCTGTTTGATGCAAATAACTCGTCTAAATATGAATTGGAAACGACTACTTCCACCGTATGTTCGACCAATGTACAGGAAGCTTATCATAAAATAGGGTTTGTTGACAAACCGATGCTACTGTCTATTTATAGGATGTCAGAAATAATGAGTCAATGGTTATTTTGTTAAATAAATTAAAGAATTCAATGTGTTCAATTATCTCTCCTAACGTGACGCTATGATGTGATAAATTTAAATTCTTTAGATTTTAGCAGTTGAAAGGGATGAGACATTAAGAAATTTCTATTAAAATATACTAAATTTATAACACTACCACCACCGCCACCAACTTTATAACAGTAATAATTTAAATGGAAGTAGATTTTAATATAAAATTATATAATCAAAATAAAAATTACAATTCTTACCTTGAACCAACAATAAATGGTTGATTTTTTTCTTTTGTTCCTAATAATGAAATGTCCTGTTGTTGATTATTACCAATTGCATGACCCAGAACCCTTTTCATGGATTCAAAAACCGAATTCGACACGGTTGGTTCGGTCGTTGAATTATATACTGTACTTTGTGGTCCATTATTCAATGATACATATCCGCCCTCGGCTTGGGGCATCTTTTTAGTTTTTATTATTTATTTTTATATTTATGTTTTTTTTATTTGATTTTTTTGTTAATTTTTTAATTTTTAATTATTTTTTTTTATATTTTAAAGATGGACAGTGTGCAATCAATCAATCATGTATATGATGGATACGATGAATGAACGTGGTGGTGGTATAAAGTAGATGTAATTAATGTAACAAAAATAAAAAAAAGAAACCAAAATAAATAAAATTAAAAAATAATAAGAAAAAAATTAAAATATTTTTTATTTTGTTATAACATAAGCAAATATAATTAGAATTAAATTGTAAATATAACAGAAAATATACGCTAACATAATTTATAATCGAATTGAAAATCAAAAGCGTACTTGAAAATGTACAAAATGTAAATATAGAAAGAATTTAAAAAAAAAACAAAATTAACTTTTTTGATAATAATGTGAATATTAAAATGAAAATTTTAATAATTTTGAAGTAATTTCCATTGATTACAATCAATAAATGCAAGAACGTCAGCATTGACTTGTCATGGAAGTTCTGGGAGGCAAATGTTTTCTATTTTGTCAATATAACGGTAAATAATTTCTAATTGACATTGGCAAACGAAAAACTGCAATTGTCATCATCAACACACAATCAATAAATGCGAGAACGTCAGCCTTGAATTGTAAATAATTTCAAATTGACATTGGCAAACGAAAAACTTCAATTATCATCATCAACACTCTACGTGAGAGCACATGGCGTCGACAAAGAACTGCTATTCACTTCATTCCATCCCCTACTACCTGTATTACACTCGTTATTTACGGTTGTTCGTCATTTTGATTTCGGGCGACCGTAGAGATTCCACGCTAATATAATATCACCAATTGACCGCCTTAGTATATCTGTATTTTAGTTTGATATGCATGTGGTTAGCAAATTTTAAGAATTTGCGCTTGAAGCACATATTGACGAAATTGTGATACGATGTTATTTGTTAGTATACCGATAAACTGTAATAGCATCAAAAACGCTACCACTAAACAAGATCATTATGTTTAGTCAGACAGTATAATCCAAATTTCATCCATATGACTCGATTTTCCAGAAACAAAAAGGTTTAACTACATTATATTGTCCTTTCTCCGTGTTTGTTACATCAAATCTCGCTGAACCCAATTCTTTAATTACGTGCAACTACATTGTTCTAATGATCCATATCATGTTCGTTTTCGTAAGGCAAAATTCGTCATCACAATTCCATTCAATCCATTTGTTGACGTTTTTTCGAGCAATATAAATATTTCTTCAATCACACAGCTGCCTCATTTGGTAGAATGTAAGTTTCAAACGAAGCGGCCATGAAATATTAGCCGTGCTTGAATTGATGTTATTTGAAATTGCCTAAGCGCTTGGTGAGGAATTTAGTTAACTGCTGTAGTTGATCCTAATTCACAGTTATCATTACAAATAACAGATTTTTGTTCATCTAGTAAATTCATTCAAAGTAATAAAACCAATACAAAGTGAAGGTTTCAAAATTCCAATAATCATACGACGAATGTTATAAATGATAACATTTTAAATACAATTTTAGATTCTACATTTATTAGGTTAAATATATGAATAATAATACAAGTCAGTGTAGCTGCTTATTGAAATAGTCAACATTAGCAAAGGCGCACGGTAACTGACAAAAATTCACTGAAATTATCATAATATTAAGAAACTTGCAATCTACATTAAATTATTTATTATTATTAATTTAATCAATTTTACATGTAAATAAATGATTTAATTGTTAACATATTGGTACTTAAAAATCTGTACTAAATTCTACAAGCATGATTTTATTGCAGATTGCAGAACAGTTATGTTGGAAACAATTAATTTAAAGTAATTAACTGAAAGTTTATGTAATGGATATTGCCAATTACTTAAAATTATAACAGTTAAATTCTTCAAATTGATTATCGTTAAAATAGCGTGTCCTTGCTAATGTAGACGCGATTATTGAGAGAATTATTAAATTAAATTGTAATATGGATTTTAAAAATTAACTATTATTATAAAGGCATTTTAAATTAATAAAACCAAAAATAATAGAAATGAAATAAAGACATAAAAAATATTTATTTTTTTTTTTTTTTAAATTACCATTGCTTTCGTTCACTTTTTCTTTATCAAAATTTATTTCCTTTATAAAAATGTATAACTCATATGAATGTTGATTAAATGTTATTATGTGTGATGAACTTTATGTATAAGTGTGTTATGGAAGAAAATGTGTTAATAAACCATTACCGATCACTTAAATTTAATATACAAATAATGTTTTTCTACTACAATTCTCAATTTATGTGTACAAGTATAACATATAATTTTAGAACATCAACAATTTTTAACAAACAACAATATAATAACAACATCAATTATTGCAATTATTTAAATAAAAGTGTTAAATTTAACTAAATAATAATGGTCATCTATGTTTGCTAATTTAGATGACCTATTATTTTATTTATCTACGTAATTAATAATTTTTAAAAAAATAACAGAACAACTAAATTTAGTATACATAAAAATTCTAGCAGTTGATAGTATATGTAACACAGATTTCAGTAATGTACTAAAAAATTATAACAGTTATGGAAACATTTTTTTGCTATCAATTTTTATTTAAATTTTGTACAAATATAATTTGTAAAGTTATTTAAAAATCTGAACTGCATGTTATCAATTCCACTATATTTTAATAAGTTCATGTATTTCTTTTACAAAAAAGTACACAAAAATATAACAGAAAAACTTGTGTCTTGGATATAAATAGGCTGCTCTGTTAAAGTTATAATTTTCTAGATGTGTGCTAAACAGTCATCAAAATAAGATTTGGTTTAAAAAGAGTGTCTCAGACTATTTAATCTCAACTTTTCTCATTCAAAACTATTTCCATGTTAAAATATATTTTAGATCACTAATGTTAAATTAAAACATTTTAAAAACTATGGGTTATAATTGTAAATTTATTATAGTAGTAAATGACGAAATGAAGTTGGAAGAGTAAAAATCGAAGAGCAAGAATGCAAAAAAATATTGAGACTCCATGATGTAATATAAATTTTCGACTATCTTAGTCTGCAATTATTCTATTGAATAACACACGACGTCACTACAGATAACATTAGACAAGATAGGATTAGATATGGAAATAATGTATTCCACAATTTATGTGTAAGGATTTTGTGAGATATTGAGACATATTAAAATAAAATTGATATCATTTCAAAGTTAGACTTTTTGAAAAAGAATCACTAAAAATTATCACAAAATCACTAAAAATTATCACAAAATCGTAAAACAGCGCCACAAAAAATCGTCGCTAT
>JANSTX010030088.1:0-14350 GCA_027564355.1 Penthetria funebris | reverse complement strand
TCTACAGTGAGGCTTGAACTCCGGTCTACCGCCGTTCTAGTCTAGTGCTTTAACCACTGCGCTACCACGACGGGTCGCAATATGATTCAGACAAAATTAAATTATTGCGCAACCATAATTGTTGAAAATTCAAGATGGCAACTGCAAATAAAATGGCTGAAAACAAAATATAAAGGGTAACTACAAAATAAAAAAAATGACGGCTCAAATTTTACCGCCCTTAAAATCAAAGTGAAATTGGCCCTAAAATGGCGGTGGTGAATTTTGGTGCAATAAAATTTGTAGTAAATGACTGTCATGTCTGCAGTTCGCAATATGATTCAGACTAATGATCATGTTGCACATGCTGAGATTTATACATCCATGGGCATTGCTAAAAGTCAAGCAAAAACACTATTTCAGCAAATTTATCTATTAAGCAGGTAAATGGATCTTTCTCTTTCGAATATTTCAACAAAATTTGGGTTTTAAAAAGAAAAAAAAATATTGATTTATGCTTTGGTAAATCGATAAATAGGCTCTCAATATTAATTAGTATATAGCCATTTGTTTACCAGACAATAATAAAGTCGTCAAAAGTAGCCAGTGAGTATATATAAATCTCTGCCAACTTCAGAATATTAATAAATGCTTTGAGGATTGGCTCGAACGAATGAAACAGTGTATACATATTTCAAAGGCAAATATTTTGAAATACATTAAAGCTATTTTTCGAAAAATTTAAATTAATTCGTTTTATTTTTTCGGCAACATTAATCGGTGTAATATAAAATCTGAAACAAAATTTTGTTTCATAATCTTAATCCTCTGTAATTGATTGATTATAAATACTAACAGATTAGTTTACGTTGGCAAAAACGTATGCAGATAAAAAAATTTGATAATTTGATTTTATTAAAAATCATTACACATTACATATTTTTTATTAATTAAATTACAATATTTCGATTGTACATAACTGGTCTAAAATTTACTATACCATCATAATTACCCGGAATATAATTAAATGATACGTTACTTTACAATGAGACAATGCTAATTTCATCTATACTTTCAATATTCATATGATCTCATACATAGATCTATCTAACTATTGATACTCCTTTCGTCCTATAAGTCTTAAAGATTCCCTACAATATCTTTACTTGTCTATTTGTTCAGATTGATAAAAACTGATTATTTGTCTATACCAATATCGGTTGTATCAGAACAAACTCGATATTGTCTATGGAAGGATCATGTGTATGCTACAAGCATTTCATAATGTTTGAAATTTAAAAAAAAACTTATACATTGAACATCTAGAATTCTAGTGGTTTTCTCAATTCTAGTGTTTGTTTTATTATTATTATTTTTTTTTAAATTGTAAATAAAATATGTACTCACTTTTAAATGCAATTTTTTTCTCATTCCATCAAATATAACCTTTAATTTAAAAGCACATAAATAAATTTCCTTCACAAAAATGATTTACTAGAAAAATGAAGAGGATAAAAAATATAATTAGTATAATATTTTTAAATTTTAAAACAAAGAAAATTTTAATAATTAGCTATAAAGTTCCACAATTTTTAAAAGAAGAATATTATTTTTCATTTGAGTAAAAACAAAATTATACGATGTGGAATAGAAGAGGTTTCTTTTCCGCATTTTTCATTGTTACTCGTAATTTTCAAGAATTTTAAATTTAATGCGAAATAATAAATCTCAGGTTTATTGTTAATTGCACAGGAATTTGCTCAGCGTTTTCCATTTACTTTTGTTGATATTTTATGTAACTTTACCATATAGAAAGAAACAAAGAACATTACTATATGTGTTGCCATTCACATCATTACGTCGAAAAATTGAAAGACAACAACATACATGTACATATGGGTTATCGGTGATTCAAAACAACTTGAACAGATTAAATGCAGAGAGTTACGATAGGGGAGAAATATATTCAGAAGCAGAAGGGTCGATCCTGAATAGGGTATAGGAAGAAGAAGACGTAAAGGGACCACGTATACGTATATTTAATGATCTATAAATCGTCGAAGCATTGACGATTCCTATTTTTCCAAAATCTTACTAAATATGTTCTAAATATAGGTTTTTACAAATCAAATTAACATACAAATAGTTGGTACGTTTTTTTATATTTAAATCCAACAGCGTGGATATTAAGACATATCTATGTCACTGCTTACAGCACCAACAAATGCCCAAAAATCTTTGTTGACCTTCAATATATTATAGTATTTGATGTTTCAATTGACCGGCTGCTTTTGAGCTTTGACATTTTTACATATATTCATAAGTAATGAGCTTGAACATTAGTTTCACGGATGGTGGGATCATTTCTTTATAACAAGTATGCTTCCATTTTACTTCTAACTTCATTAATGTATTTTTTATCGTACAATTCGACAATCAAATTGATCGATATAAATTTAAATATCTTTAGATATTTTTTCGCAGTAAGAACATGATTTCGGCATTGGATGTTCACTTATTTGTAAATTTAAAATTTACTTTCAAATCATGATGATTTGCTAAATAATAGCTCCATGTTTCATACTGAGGATATAAAAACACGATAAATATCGAGTAGATTCTTCTAGACATTTGAATGTTCCATTGTTTTTAAATTTTGATTTCCATCCTTAATTATTTCGTGGCATAATTTCGTATTCTGAATTCATAGTTTAAAACTAATCTTACAAATGCATAAAATAAATATTTATTCTCAAGTTATGTATGCGCTTCATTTATATATAGGTTAACTTCTTTAACAAATATCGGGTCTTCTTGTAAACATATTGTCTAAGAAGTTCCTTTTTTATTTTCTTTTTAAACATTACACAGAGTAGTACTTCACCATTTATACGAGTATAGTATTTTGTAACATGAAAAAAAAAAATGCTTCTGATAACCTTTTGTTATGTTTATGAGGCTCTATTTTTATTTTATTTTTTTCGTTGTTGTTATAAAAACCAGAGAACTCGTATTTGTTTTTTGTAATCTGATATGTTAATCTTCGTATAACAAAAATTGTCCAACATACATCTGCAAGTATCTATCATCAGAATATTTAGAGAAAATTGATCAAAAGCAAGGAGGAGTAGAAAAACAACAACACAAAATGAAATGATTATGGATATAAGATAAAAACTTAATTGTGTTGTTAATTTGTTTTTCAGTCTATTTAATTTACATATTTAAGTACACATAGTCGTATTACATTATTTCACATATAGGCACGGGCACATGAAAAATTTTAAACATCTCCCGACTGACTCTCTTTCAATCATTGATAAATACATCATTGAGTTTCTAATTATTTATTTTGATGTCAAACTCTAATTAACACATGAATGTAGAAATTAAAATACTATATACTCGTATACTGAACTGATTTATAAAACCAGCTTTGCACATATGAGTCTCCCATATAAGTTCTCATTGAAATGATTACTATATTATTATTCCACTTATATTCGTTCGTACTCGTTATCATATAATTATTTAATATCATTATTATTATATTATAATATAATAATTAATAAATTATGAGCCTACGTGAGCTGCAATCACCACTTTTATGGCCACTTAAATACTAATTCTTCTTACAAGACCGACGTGAGCCATAAACACCACTTTATATATCTGGCGACATCAATCGTTTATCATCATTTGGTTCTATTCCAACTTCTATGTTCCTAATTCCTACCTCACACTAATACAGATTTTAAACTTAACGATACTCAACGAGTGACCGTGGACGGTATGATGCGCTTCGATTAGATTATTTATTTATAAATATTTTTTATACCCACATCCTTCCCTTTTATTCCTGTCTCAATATAAAGTGGTTTTATTAATCCATTTTTTTTAAATTGTAACCCCTACTACCTAGTTCACACGATTCCCCTGGATCAGCACACTCAAGCATTTAAAATAAGGTTAACATGTGTACTATAAGCATAGAGGTATGCGATGTCACACATAATTAATTATTTATCACAAATTGTAATTTGTTTATAATATGTATTATAAAATAAAGGAATGCTCCAATGTCCTAAGAATATTAAATTCTTGAATCATCTGCACTAGTTTCATCGGTTAAAGTTGTATTCTAATGTTCCAGTTTTCAAATTGTATCCTATTTCGTACGGTAAAAGTATAGATTGGGGTGTTTATCGTGTAAAATACGAGATTCGGAATTGCTAGTTAGAAACACATAAGCGACTAGCTTAGTCAGATATTTTATTGGACCTGTTTAACCTTTGTAACCTTTAGGATCACCATCAACGTTGTCGATGGAGATGTACAACAACCAGTTGGTAAGGAATTAATTAAAATACTTTTGTGGTTGTTCTTAATCTAGAATATTAGGATACGAGTATATATGAATGGTGTGTCCTAAATTATTTCAATTATCTGATAGTAGCACTAAACATACATCGACCCGAAAATTAGATTCCTTACTATTATACTTGTACGTATATCCTGTACCCATGTATATTTTATGAATGAAGATATGTTTTTGTTTATATTCGAATTCAACATATTGAAATCCTCGTTCAATATTATAAATATATATCGTCATCTATATAAATTAGATGATGAGACATAAAAAATATGATTTTTTTCCAAAAAAAAAAAATATGTTAGATATAATTTTTTCGCTGTGTTAACAGCCAAATATGATAAAATATTGAATTTTATTGAAAAACCAAAGTTCAATATTTATTATTAAATATTATTTGAAAACGTTAACTTCTCAAAAGATAAGAAAATTTGAAAGGAAAGTAGTTCAACTATATTTAACAGAAAGAAATATAATAAAAATTGATAACAAAAAGATAGTATTAATTATGAAAAATTTATTTTTTATGACAAATAGGAGCGGATTAAAGCAATAATAGCATATAGGCAAAAGAAGAAGAAATCACCAAAAATTACCTTTGTTTTGATTCTGTCTGATGATCCTTGAAAAATGTCGTCAATTTACAATCACAAATAAAAAAAAAAAAACTATTTTTAATTTAACCCCTTTATTTTCCCCGACTTGCAATAAACACACTATTTTTTTTATTAAATTGCTAAAACACACATTTAAATTTAAAATAATCACAAAATTTCCATTTAATTTCATTAATAATTTTAAAAGAAAATTCGAAAAATCAAAATTGTTATCACTGAAACCACGTTTCTAATGGACGCCGCCATGTCAAAAAAAAACGCTATAAAAAAAAAAAAAAGAAAAACTTTAACTCAGCGAATAAATTGGTGAATTCTTTTATTCAATTTTGTTTTTTCTATTTTAGATTTGTTGTCGTTTGTTCCTCAATTACATATGAGCGCGACAGAAGTGGATATACACAGAACGATCCACGAACAACGAATGTGAACGATATAAATTAAACTTTCAGTGGTAACATTTTCAATGGTACGCGCCGCGCATGAACACAAAATAATTATATGTATTTCCGTACAAATGTTAATACATTTTTCAGTTACTTACACAGAGATATGTACTTAAAATACATAAGAATAAATTTTAAGTACATTTATACACATATTCTATCAAAATTAATGTAGAAATACTTAATCATATATAAGAGTTATACATAAGCCTGTATTAAATGAATTAGAACAGTGAAATGACAATTTATATTTATACCTATACATGTGTATAATGAAAATTATTTGAAGCTATTTTGATTGTACGTTTAATTTTCAAATTAATAAAATTTCATTTTAAAACTCCTAAATGTATATGCAATTTTAAAAATATTTTGAAAACTTTCTTCGAAGTACTTTATACAATCGTCAACAGAATCCTTCAGCATTAAACATATCATTCTATATAATAGGTGTAAGTTATAATTTAATCAGCTACTAAACGAAGGATATTGCCAACAGCAGATTCCTAAGTTAAAGCACATTTTTGACCTAGCCTATTCAATTACTTCACTGAAAATCGAAAATGCTGTGAAAAAATATGAAGCAAAAATATTCGGTTCATAACGTCAAATATTTGAAATATTCCTAAGTCAAATCACAAAGATTGAGATAATAATAAAATTCGTAACTATATAGACTCAGCGACAAAATTAGTAACTTTTTTTGTTACTATTATAATGTATGAAGGTACAAAGTCATATAAACAAACGGATAAAAAAAGGAATAAACGACTGTGATGTGTAAGCTTAATTTTTATGGATACTGCCGATTTATTTTATTTATAGGGAACTAACGATAATATTAAATCAAAGCAGTTGTAGCTTATCTATTATAAAATTGACATCACAGATTATAGGTTTGTAAAAAATGAGTAATCTGAAATCGTGAATGCAAGAGCAATGATTGCAGGTACTTTTCAGAATTCGATATGAACGTTATATTCTTGAAAACCAGGATAAAATCTTTAATAAAAATATTGGGAAAACTGCAGAAATTGCAGACCGACGCAACGTGCTGCAAATTTAAAAGATATGAAAAAATAACAAACTTTAAAGTGTTTCAGCACACTGTATGAATTCTTGATTTTTAAAGTGACGAAAATTAATATGTCACATATCCAAGTTATCGTCAATAGTTACAAATCTAGTTTTTCATCAGTATAGACATATTAAGACAAAGTTTAATATGACATGAGGATTTATGGAAGCTATTAGATCTTCAGCCGATGAACAAGTGGAATGGAATTTCATCGACCACTCATTGAGGCACATTTACCATACATTGAATTTGAAGTAAACAACCTGTTATAAAACCATTAGAAGATAATATTTGGATCTAATCTTAATTATCTATTTCGAGATTAGTAGTCGACATTAATATGATTATCAATTCATCCTTCATATAATTATCAATAGTATTTTTGATTTATTTATAACCACACCCTTTATATAAATAAATAGAGCACATAATACATCATTTGCATATACATAATTTGTATTACCATAGGTAACCAATAAAGTAACAGAATCAAGGTATTACTTGGTTACTAAATGTTTGGTATCATTTTAAAACATAGAAACAGTAAATGGTGTCGTATTGTGTCCAATCAAAATAAACATATACTTAGTACACACACTAAACTGAAGTACGTGACGTGTGGATATAAAGTATTCATAAAATGATATACACTAGAGAATTCTTGTAACAATATGGTCTGTATTTTGGAAGCAATAGTTTAAGGTATAGCAATCATTATTAAAAATGTAGACCCTATATCGAACAGGAACCTCATATTAATTCACACAACTTATACGCTGCGAGAATACAAAAAGAGTGAAACTCCAATTATAATTTTTACATTCGAGTGTACTTACTCGGATGTAAAAATTGTCTTTAGAGCTTCTTTTTTTTTATCAGTTGCTTTTGTAATAATCGACAATGGCGTTATAAGGTGAATAGTAGTGAATCAGCAGATAAATCAGTCGCCCACCATACTTGTTAAATTCAGTGGCCTACCATACTTGTCACATTGTCTATTCTGATGGCTAGATTGATGACAGAAAAATTTCAAAGTTTGAAAACATTGAAGTCAACGCGCTATATACGTTGTCAATGGCAAACATATATGTAGTGTCTGTGAATAAGCAATCTCATCTCTAAATCAAATTAAATATTCTTGCCAAATTATCAATAGCACATTGTTTTTAACAGTTCAACCATAAAACTTGTGACTAATTCTCAGTATGCTATGGAAATAATTCCTTTAATATGCAGACGTTAATAAATGTGTTTTTATTATCCTATAAAATTCATAAAAATTAAGAGTTTCTTTATTAATTAATCAATCAAATTAAATAAATAATAATAGATATTTATAATCATATGTATTTGGTATAGAAATAAATAAAAAATGTCAATATATATCCCAATTAATAAATCATTTCGTCCTTATTTTTCTATTATAATTAATTCAATCAATCTTTTCATTAATGTTGACAGGGGGCAATAAATGCCAATATTTTATTATATAATTTGAAATTTAGTTTTTATTCCGTGAAGAGATTACTTTTTATGGAGTACCAAATTATTTTATGGAATGTATGTCTTTTAGACTACATCCCTAAATACCATTGGTTCGATGTGTAGCATTTTATTTTATCTTGACACAAAATACCATGTATTATATATAATTACAGTTAAAAAGAAGGAAATACACATTGATCATGAAGAAGCCTATAGTTTCTACTTAAATTCAGAATCTATATCAATATTGGTGGTAGATAAAATCATTATCTGACCCTGCACAGCACAAGAGTGTATATAATTGTAAGGACAAATAGAAACAACATGCAATTCTACAAATCTGGGTAGATATGTAATTGCAACTTGCAATGCTGTAGTGCGTATATTGCACGAGAAACGTCAACAATGGTACAGTTATGAAAACAAATTCAATTTGGAATCTGAAACGTTACAACATTGTTTGATGCTACATAACAGCCATAGATGCTTCAGGCATTTAAGAGGTACAAAATCTATATATTCACTGGTGAAACAATTTTATTTTCTAGCAAACCGATTTATATATACGTCAGTATTGTTGTTGTTCTATTGCAACATAAATAATATCTAACTCAATCAATCTGGGTAGCTCTATATATACAGATACAATGGGTTAAATTTTAAGAACCATTTTTTGGATTAGGTTGAAAATTTATCACCTTCCATAACATTGAAAACTTTCCAGATTGCAGAGATGCCGTATATATACAACACAGTGACAATAAAGATGAATCATATCGCACACAACTACGTAGAACTCTAATTGGATACTATCAGAACTGGACGCTTTGGTAATGTCATAATTTTTATATACGAGTATTAATATATCAAATGATTTTACGTTATTATTGTTATATGTTATGACCTTAAGAAAGTGTCGATAGCAATGAATTTAAATCATCCAGATTAGAGTTATTTGAGAGCATTTCATGCACATATATTCACCTTAAGTGCAGAACTTCTAATATGATTGTCATTATAATCAATCATCATGGGGACATAAAAGACTGAATAAAATTGCTACTAGAACGTGTGTAAGTAAAGAAAAATGTGTAAAATCTTTTAGGTCGACTATTCACAGATCAGACCTTCGATCCTAGTTTTAAATAGTGTTGCACAATATATTATATTATATAAGGGACATATTGCACAATTGAGTCCTATGAATATTTAACACTTCAATGTTGTTGATGATCTAATTTATTAGGTCATTTTGGTTGACATTATATGTAAGTGGGCATTTTTCAAGTCCATCTTCAGTGGAAATAATCTTGTAAAGTCTACATTTGATTTGCGCAAAATCTGTTTTCTTATTTGATTGTTGTTACCGACTGCTCCATGTAAGTTATCAATTCCAATAGCACTTCAAATGCGGATACAATATTTTTGTCAAACGGTGTTTTTTAAAAATTATATGAGGGTTGATATACAAACTCATTATAATGATATTCACTTAATTAAATTTAATAAATTTCACTTATCTTAAACTCGTTTTTTATTCAATTCAGTTTTTTTCCTCAATGTTTAGCATAATTCTTTTGAAAATTTTCATATTGAATTTTTAATTAGTATGGTGGTTGATGATACTATAAATATATTGGAATGAGTGACGATGGTTGATAAAGAAGGGTGGATTAATGATAAATATATATACTGTATATATACGAGCATAAATATATGTAGTTAGTGCTTTTTTTTTTATGGAAATGTGTAACGAAATTTTACATAATAAGTTCATAGAATTTTCTGTTTTTGTGCAAAAATTTGTTTGAAGTTGAATTTGACACCCTTTAATTTTATGTGAATATTTTTCTGAATGATACAAAAAAAAAATATCTTTTTATGTTTTTTTTTATGAAAATTTATTATACACTTCGGATATATACAAACAAAGTATATGTCGCATCATGTGCTGGTTGGTTATATTTCGAAAGTTTCAATTTGTACTAGCATTCCCCATCATTTCCCATCCTGCTCATCACACCCATCATTCCTATATCATTCTCATATTACTCTCATGATCCTCATCATATCCTTATCATCCTCATCACCATAATATTTGCGAAAATATGTGAAGTTGAATTTATTTAATTTTTTGTATTTTTTTTTTCTCCATCTACCCAGTTGATGAATACAACATTTAATGTAAGGTTGGTTTGTAATTAGAAATTAAGTTTTGAGAACTTCAAAGATAAACAAGAATATATGGTAATGTTGTGTCTATATGTGCTTACACTTAAAGACAGTGTAATTTATATGCAAACATGATATTTTGAAAATTTAATATTTAATTCAGTTTTTCATTTATATATATTGAAAACAAGTGAAATGCTAATTAGCAACTTTAACAACTATGCATGGTTGTTGTTATTTATTGCGATGAATAGAGTGTTATTTTAAAATTAAATTTTATAAATTTGTCTCACTGTTTAACCGTACGACGTGCTTATAATTTGATGCAACCACGAATATTTTAGTGACCGCCAAAACTTTAGTGTCCTTATTATATTAATTAACCACATTAAAGGAATTGAATTTTATACACATGCATAACGCGTTTTACATGATGTAAATTACTTATCATCATCATTCCTCACCATCTTAACCTTTAGACCCCAAAAACTTATAGTGCGACATTAATTTGACGTTTCTAAAGTCACGAGTTTAAAAAATTTAACCGGTATCCTGATCGGACATGGGCATGATCACTAAACTGCCTGGTATCTATTTAAATCATATTCGATACATTAATTATACATTCGCTTATAACTTTTTACTTCTCGATGGATGTGACAACTTAGACGCTACGACGCTATACTTGACAAAAAAACTGATACAAGATATTTTATGAAGCAGTCCAGTCTATATTAAATAATAATAAATATTTCTAACATAAATCTTCAGAATATTATTATTATCACCTAAAGAACTATAATATAAAACCTACTTACAGTACAGTGTTATTTGCTTTTATAGTAAACACTTTCCTCTTAATCAGCTAATGTACACAAAAAAAAAAACAAGATTAAAATTGTTATCGTCTTATATTCTACAAACGTAAATGGTTGACTGATAAGAAATATTTTCTTTATACTTTATTTGAATAATAAGATGAATAAATTAAAAATATCGCAGTAATACTATGACAATTGGACGCTCTCAAGACAGCAATTGTTACTGCAAAGCAGTTATGCTTTTTTTTTTTGTTTCCCATTAACAGGAACAATGTAATTTGCTATTTGTTTTAGCATCAATGGACATACAAGCATTGTGTTTCTGGTTACCAACTAATAAGAAAACAGAATTGCATCACGAGATTAGAAAAATGAACTTTATTTTTAATCTGAACTCATCTTAAATACGGAGATAATAAGCGATTATTGGGATTGAATATTGTAACCATTTTTGTGCTCAACGAGTTATTATATTGTTAAAATTCCTCGTGATTTATCACATACAGTAAAATAGGATCATTCAACAGGTTTTGTTTTAAAATTCAAATAAATATTCATTATTAATTCTGGTAACGAATGAAGTGAATGAATAACATCAAGATTAATTAAACCATCTTTACGTTCACTCGGCATCAATATATAGTAACAGGATCATGGTTTTTATGGTCAACAATGTTATCGTATAAACGACAGTAAAAAATTATACATGGTATTTGGTATAACTGAGAATTTATGCACCACTTTACCAAATATATTTAAGTGGAAAAGCGGATTATTATAATTACTATTTCCATTTTCCAGATGGTTAATCTCAATTATAATCATTTTGGTTCACATTTGATGTCATATGCATATTGAAAACGATAAATTAACATCATAGTTTCATCCCATAGTTTCATGATAATAATGATATTATAAATGTATGTACGGGGTATGGGAAAACATAACCAGATTCATAACTCATTACATTTCCAATTCATAATTAATGCACTTTAAAATATGTATATTTAAGAGTAATTAAAATTAATTGAATTAATGATTTCATAAAAAGCATTTATACGATGTATACAGACAATTCAATTAATTAGAAATTAATTTCCAAATAGTAAATGTCGAAAGCAGGTAGGTGGTAACCACCACCAAAAATCAAATAAATAATTCATATTTAATTTATGATTTTATAAAATGTAGTTATTTTGTTGATAAACGAAATGGTTGCAAAATAGCGTATATATGAGTAGTGTTAATATAATAAATAGTTACTATTCCGATGATCAAGATAATGTCGATCTCTTGATTTGTCGATCTCTCGGCTGTCGATCTTTCGATCTGTCGATCATTCGATCTGTCAGCCTGTTAGTTAATATCGATTTGTCATTTTATTAAAGTACTCATCAATTTATCGATGTATCGGTTTGTCGATTTGTCGATCAGTCAGTTCACCGGTCTGCCAATTTCCGGTTTGTTCACATTTCAGTCTGTCGATCTGTCAATCTTAAACGGAACTGATCTACTTTTTTTTTTTAATAATCATATTTATAATCTTCAGATGATACCATGCCAGTTGGCACACACTCAAATTATATATTATTTGTTCGGCAATTTGATTATCAACCCATTTATGCATTCGGTAAAAATATTATCAGACTGACAAACTTTACTAATAATACAATCCCATATTCATGCAATGCTTTTCATAGACATTTTTAATAGTTCCGGTGGTAAGCTATCGTTGTCCATTGCCCTTAAAATTTAATTTGAATTTAACGTTTAGAAACGTTGATGTAGTCAATATTTTCAGTCATTTAAGCTGATAGTAATTAAAAAAAAAAATACTAACTTTTATCTACCTATTGAATTATACATAGCTAGCTCTGCCGCTACCTACTCAGTAACATATTCAAAGAATGTCCTTAACTACACTAACTTTTTACTTATTTATCATTTAATTAAACATCTCTACCCAAGTATGATTTTAATTTTTCACTACTTCTTAATTATTTAAAATGAATTTATTTACATGAATATATCCCTCATACTAACGGGGGTATTTAATAAAAATTTTCTTTCATATTCTTTTCATATGGAAATTATTTATCCTGCGGTTTTAATTTTAATATCAAAAAATTATTTTCTATTTTTTGTGTGTGTGTGGTTTGCAGCAAGGGTTGCTTCTACATTTTTTTCACATTTTCTTTTCAAATAAAACAGCAACATTTTCCTCCTGAGTTATGAATTTTTATTCATCATGTTGTATATACGAGTGCTTACAGAAATAGAGATTTTTTTCCATAAATGTTTCTTCATTTTCCATTTTCCAAATTAATGAATAGATTTGAATTTTTATAGAATATTTTATTTTAATTGCAGTTGACGTTCTTCTATTGTTTCTATCATAAACCATATAAAAATGATGTCATTTTAAGAGATTTTTTTTTATCAAAATTCTGAATCGCCTAAGATAGACAGATCTATTATGTTGGTTCCTTCCGTGTAATATTATAAAAAGGATATACGAAAATTGAAAAAAAAAAGAAAATCTTTTGTTTTTATTATTGGAATACTTCAGGAGTGATGACTCCAAGAACCATTGAACAAATGGTGTTAATTACTATTTGATGATTTAGACTTTCTTAAGTTCAATGCATGTAATGATTATAAATTGGCCGAATTCTATATGTTTATAATGAATTAAATTTAGCATTTCTTATTTGGCATATCAAAAATAACTAACTTTTGTAACATTGTGTGTACGGCATGTGGACTAATTTTTTATCATCAAGCATATGCCATTAAAGCTCTAATTATATAATAATTGATTTTTACACAAAATTCTCCAATGTTATCCCACAATCGATATATAAAATAAAAAAATCGTTTTCACATTAAGATCTGACATTCACATGGGTGGTGTCACTAAATTCGTCGAAGTATAGCATATGTTAATAACATGTAAAAGCTATGCGATGAGCAATAATGGGCCGACACTCTATCTATGCGTGGTATACAAATTCTATTATAAACCACTAGAATGGTTTATATTACAATCAAATGAAACACCCGCGATATTGAATATTAACTTGTCACATATATACAGAATTTTCACGTCATGCATTTTCATTACGGAATATAGTGATTCATTCATGATAGTATATAGTCGTTAATAGAAGAATCTGAATTCAAGCCAGACTCTATGTTTGAAAATGGTAAAGTCTATGGATATATTTTCTTTGCATTTCTTATACACACGTCTTTGTCGTATATGGCACAACTGTACAACATTATGATATCTAAAAGAATTTTTATATATACTTGGCTTTGAACAAGAACTTCCTCATCCAAACAACAATGGTACACAATGGTAAAAAGAGC
Organism: Penthetria funebris; assembly: GCA_027564355.1. Classification (NCBI taxonomy): domain Eukaryota; kingdom Metazoa; phylum Arthropoda; class Insecta; order Diptera; family Pleciidae; genus Penthetria; species Penthetria funebris. The sequence continues at coordinate 8 of JANSTX010030088.1, read as the reverse complement.
ACTTATAT
>JANSTX010030077.1:0-14356 GCA_027564355.1 Penthetria funebris | reverse complement strand
CGGCCAATAGGTAGGCCTCCGAAGAGATGGCGAGAGAGTTGGACATCCGCATCTCAAAATTAATTGAAAATAAAATGTCCTAGAAAAACACAGGTCCATGACCTAACGAAAGAAGAAGAAGAAGAAGATGTAATTGTACATATTATTAGCATATTTTAACCAAGGCAATGCAAACAATGAATGTTTACTTGTACCGCACGTTTTGGAATCAACAGCAATCTTGAAATAAATACACATTTATATGTTTCCACATAAAACCATAATATTTCTGCTGTATCTTATTACATGTTCTATATAAACTAATAGTATAATAGAGTATTTCTTGTTATTACTTAAATTCAAAATATTTGTCTATAAAAAACTAAAACCTATATATAAATATAAACATTTAATTCTCACAGTAATGGCCAGGGTGAAATATATATCAAATCACTGATAAACTTCTAAGATATAGAGGTTAACAAAAATAAAGAAAATTAAATTCCGCCTGATATTAAATTTATAAACAAGATATTTGTGCACAGATATGCGTACTTTATATGGTCTCATGGTCTTACTGATATGCCTTACGGTGACACTTACGTGTCTCATGATAATACTTATGTATAGCCTCACGATAATACTATGTTTTACGCTAAACATTATGTGGTTTCACGGTGAAATTTTTGTGGGTCTCACAATGTATGTGGTTTACGGTAACAGTTATGTGACTTCACAGAAATAAATTACGCTATTAAGCTATTCTGTTTCAGGGTAAAAAAATCAATTTCTGAACCTTAAAGCAAAATAAGTGATAAATTGAAATCTTTAAATAACACCAAACGTTCCTGCTCGCCTGATACTAACTATAAAAAAATATTTTTTTTTACAAGGATGCTAATCGGACCACACAATCTTCTTCAGGCTAGAAAAATCAAGTGATGAATTGAAATTATCATTCCATTATTTATATGTGGTCATAAGGTACAAAGTTACGAAAACAATTCAAATCAGGCAGTTATTCTGCGTCAGGGTAGAAACAAAAATTTTCTATACCCTGAAGCAAAACAAGTGGTTAACTGGAATTTATAAAACTCACCTAATGTTGCTGCTCGCCTGATATTATAGTAAATTTTAATGCTCTTTTAATATATCCTACAGCCTCTATCCCAAACATATTTCTTTATGTGCTCTTACTGTAATAGAATAGACTTTTTATTTAGGCAGGAAGTCCTTCAGGCAAAAAATTGGCTGCTTCTGTCCAATTATCAAATAATGGTCACTAAAAACATCCGTACGTATCTGTAACCACAAATGTTTGGCAGAAAATTTCTCTGTCTTTAACTACTAGTTATATGTAATCTATTTGATGTCTTGCACGCTCATCCGGTGAAATTTCGCCCCCACGCACCTATTTAATAAAAAAGGGCAAAATGATGGATGATTTTCTATTGAGCAAAATGGAAACTATCCATACTTATGTGGTTAGATTACCTCATGGTCTTCACGGTATGAGAATTGGCTATATGACTGTAAAAATATGTCAATACTAATTATATTTATATGTTATAATGTATGTAAAATCATTCAAATACTACTGTTTCTGTTAGACCTTTTTTCTTTTTTTGTTAATCATTCATTCAATTATAAATCTTACTGATCTCATAATAAGTTTTTCGTTAATTGGTTTACCAAATGTATTTATTATAAATATTCAATCACGATATGAATGGTGACAATAAAACATGAATTAATGCGATCGTCAAGAAAAAAGTATGTATAAAATAAAACATTAAGAATAAAATAGATATTTCGTTGCCAGTATTAATTTATTTTTGTATTTTTTTGTTATTTATATTATAAATTTTAAAAATTCCCAATGCTGCATAAAATTTAATTTTATTAAAAATAATTATATGAATATGAAATATGTACGAGAGTGCACCTATAAGTACTTTAATTATTACTTTTTTTTAAAAAATTTTTACTAAATTATATATTAAACTGGTTTCTTAAATAAAATATACGTTATGTTATTTTACACTTGATTTCGGATTAAAGATTGGGAAGGATGTTCATTATTGCACTCTTTATAAAGGTGTAATATCATGTTCTAATTAGTACATAAAATTAAACTCAAGAATTAGTTTTTTATAAAATAGTTTACAATATGTATGTATATAACGAATATAACGAGATAACAAGGATCTTATAAAATTAAATTAAAAAAACTTACGACAAGGCTAAAAAGACTGGAATTTTATTGGTTTAAAACATGCAATATTGTTAAGTTCTTCATGGATTACACGTACAAATTGTGTTTTACAAGATTGTTCCATTAAAATCAGATTTGCCTTTAAATGATTTATTTGAGAATTATAAAGAACATAATCATCATCATCTTGACCCATACATCTTTATTATGGCATAGTGCTAGGGCAACAGTATTAATTTGCAGTTAATAATATGCATATAAACATTCATACCATTTAATGCGTAATCAAACTATTATGGTTAATCCGCGACAACCTGTGAACGTTACTGATATTTTTAAACTGTGGTTTTATCATGTGTTACCCGGGGAACTGTTAATAAGATTATACGCTCACGTATAATGCATAGAAACTCAATATTCAACTTCTTTCCTTGGTTGGAGTAGTACCCCTTGTAGTTCCCTGAATCCCCAGTCTTGTGATCCTTTGATCTATTGTACTATTCACTACCTATAGTCTATTACCCGATACCTATATTTCTCTTGCCAGGAGTTTGCATAATTATACGTGCGTATTTAGTTCTACAACAATGTCTTCACTTAAAATACCTTCAGTAATTTTACTACCTAAAATTGTTTTTTTAAGTTAATTGCATTTAGTTTTCAAGCATTTGTCGTCCACCGCAAATCTTAGACCCGGTATTTTGTAAATCTTAAATACTAGTTAAGTCCGTGATCATTCTTCTATGAATCAATATCTAAGTTAGGTCACGATAGATGAAATATTTTTAAAACAATGCGGTGTATATACAACAGACTAATGTGCCGCATTCTGTAGCAATTGCAGTCGCTTTTCTCCCAGAAAATACATATATGTCTCTTAAAATCTAATTTAGAACTTCTATAATGCTTTATAACAACTACCGTAATTTATAATCAGTGTACATTTTATGTTTATACTCACTATTATTAAACACTCATTTTTTTTTTGTTTAATACAAACTATCAATAAGGCCTACAGCATTTGGCATAAAAAGCAATTATATTTTCATTTTGAAATAACTCCTCTAAGTAAAAATAATAGTAATAATATCAAATAAACAAAACGACGGAAATTCAGTATATGGTACGGTACCTTCATAAATACAATAAATAGTATAAAAATAAAAATAATTATCAAAATAAATACAAATTTTCTTTAATGTTGGCCCCTTCAAATCGAATTTTAACTAACTGATTGAAAGGTAAATAAACAAAGTTGAAAGGTTTAAAAAATGGGAAAAACAAAAGCGTTATATTGGCGGCATATTATATTTAAAGAAATATTAAATATCTGTGTATAATATAATAATATATATCTTTAACCATATTATAAATTATAATGACTATAAAACTTTATTTATTGTAAATAAATACACAGTACCAAATATATACTAATGTTTATTTTGATATTCAAAAGAGATATTATACTAATAGTTTTAATTTTTCGAAACCTATAAATTATTTTTAACATTATAAATTATTACTAAACAAATAATTTATGTATTATTATCACTAAATTGGAAGAGTATATTCATTTTTATCTTTTTTTTGATTTTATCAGATGTTGAACGTTCTTACATATAAACTTCCCATATATTGAATGGGATAACAATTAACATTTATAAATTTTAAAGCAATATTTTATTCAAACATGAATATGGTGACTTGTTGAGCAAATGCTTGACAAATCTATATGAGAATTGAATTGCATGAAATTAGAATATATAAAAAATTTAACAAATTTTATAGTAATTTGAAGTAATAAATCAATTGAATTAGACCTAGAACGTGTAATTCTGAACCAATAAAATATGGTCCTATACCATAAGACTCTGGCCACAGACCTTTCAGATTCAGCAACCCAAACACTCATAAAATCAAATACAACCTATATGATTTGTTTTAATCTGAAATGTTGAATGATAATAAATGGAATAATATACTCATTGACAGTAAAATGCTACCTAAGTCTGTAAGAACGCTTGTAGAAAACAATACTAATGCTATGATCAAATAATTTATAATCCATTGATTGTTATGATATTTGCTGCATTACAATGATTAGAAGTATATAGTTATTTAAAATTATCAAAATTATTTTAAAAATCAAATATTTTACGTAAAAATTGAAATAAATTGCACATATATAGAAAAGCGTGCACTAATTAGATTATTATACAATATATAATTAAACATAAAATTATCTATGGTATTGTTGTTGAAGAACCATTTAATAAAATATCTGCTGCATATTCTGACATCGCAACTAATACTGAATTAGGAGTACCAGAAATTGGTTTTGGCATAATACTGGCATCTAACACTCTTAATCCACTAACACCTCGAACTCTATTAAAAAAAATTTTTTTTTTTTACAGTCATTAAATTATCTAAACTTTAATTATTGCAATGTATTAGATAAAAAAAAAACACAAAAAAAACCTTAAATAATTATCAACAGGACTATCAACATTATTGCCAATTGAACATGTTCCACCCGGATGATGTCCTGTAATAGCAGCAATTTTAAGAATACATTCCAAATATCGATCGTTTGGATAATTTGTAATAAAATCGTTATCAAAAGGACCAAAATTTGCGCATTCCTTAAATTTTGGCCAAAAAATTGTTGGTTGCAATTTTTTAAATTCATTTGTTTGCAAAATATTAACACCAAGTCTAATAGATTTTATCATACATTTGACATCATTATCGGATTCTAAATAATTTACATTAATAATTGGTGGTATTTTAATTTTACGACTTTTTAGTGTCACAGTGCCCCGACTCTCGGGTTGATGACACGTTGACAGCCACACAAATCCTTCTTGTGAAACATTGAAATATTTTGGGAATAATAAATGAAAAATCTACAAATTGGAAGATTTATTATATTGAAATATTATTGTGGTGGATATTAATTTTATAATACGTACATCATTCTTATAATTCGATATATCTTTAAGTAGATTCTCATCGACAAATCCCGTTCCAAATAAACTAAGACCATAATTATCATTTATATCATTGACACTACCCACAACTGCAAAATTAGACAAAATTCCCTGTCCAAACAATAAATACTTTAATATTTCTTTTATATTAAGCACCTTGTATTTATTTATACTAATTGATTCATTGATTGACACAAATAAAGGTAAATATATATGATCATATAAATTATTTCCAATATTTGGTGAATTGTAAATGGTTTTTATCTTTAATTTCTTCAGTTCATCATTCGATCCAATCCCAGACAATTTTAACAATTGTGGTGTATGAAATGCTCCGGCACTCAATATTATTTCTTTTTTGGCATTAATATTATACAATTTATTAAAATTGGTACCCTCTGTTGAAATCTGAACAGATGTTGCATGTTTATTTTTGAAATTTACCTATAAAAAGAAATAAAAAATTATTCGAACTGGTAATGTAAATCAAGTTCAAGCATTAAACGAAAAAGAAGAAAAAATCGCAAAATAGTAAAGAAGAGATGACTACATTTATATTATTGATGGCCTTTTTACATATATATAGCTCTTCACAATTCGTTGTTTCGGTTATTAGTTATTAAAGAGTTCTATCAATTTCAGATGCCAATCGAATCTACCTATAATATTCCCTATATATGTTGCTTTATTTCAGTACTCGGTATCACTAATACAGGAACCTATTATAATGTAAAGAATAAAAAAAATTACCTTTAGAACTCTAGTATTTAATAAAATTTTCATATTGTCCCGCGTAAATGCCGGTCGTAGATAACTATGATAAACACTCCACCGAACTCCATTCCTTATATTAAACTCTGGAAAATTAAACACTAATTTCCTTCTATTGTTATTTATATTCGGTTGTATATTCAATTCAGTAACGGCATTCAATAAAATTTCAGATAATTTATGATCACGTACAGTTGTTACATATACTTTTCCATCATAAATACTACTGGTATCATGTTTTTGATTTGTTTTTTCGAATTTAGAACAAAATTCTTGTTGTAAATTTCCATCGAGATATATACTCGTAACAGATTTGGTATATTCTTTCTAAAAAAATTTAAAAAAAATTATAATAAATTTAATTGAAATTTTCAAAATGTAAAATGTATTTATTTACAAATTTAAATATTTTAGAATAGCGGTGTATAATTCTCCACAGCTACCTAGTTAAGGTGTAACCTTTATGATTTAAAAACAAGGCAATAACACAATCTTTGAAACATCGATCACATACTATTACTGATATAAATCGTGATCGAGTCACCAGTGACAGTTGAGAAACCTCAATTATAGTCATACAATTTGTCAACTACTCTAATGTGCACATTATGAATGAAATGAAATTTACCAACACGAAAATATAAATGATAATTATTCGGTTACATATTTAAATATGTCAGTAGAGTTGTGGATAAATTCTTAGGTATCTAGTTTGTTTGTCACCATCGAGTTTACTCAAATATATCTTTACATCCACGCGGTGTTACCGGTAACTCGATCACGATAAAAAGGTGGCATTATTGTAGTGTTTGTCGACTGATTGAAGACACATCCTAACTACAAACTAGACTGGGGATTTATGCACCACTCTACTGAAGTATTTAAAAAAAGGATACTACTGAAGTATTTAAATGTGTAATAATTACGATTGGTTTCTTTGTTAAATTCAATAATAGTTATAAGAGTTCATATTTATTATTGCATGCCTATTAGAAACATCGTAATGCCGCCCTATGCGTTATTGAGACGTAAAAGCTTAAGATGATTATTCATTACATTTATATCCGGAAACTCTTAAACTACATCTTATAAATTATCTTTCAGAGAATTATGTATTTCTACCTGAAAATAAGCTTGTGTCGTATCAAATCTAGTGAAAGCGTACGGTGCTGTAAAATACTCTAAGTTTATTTAAGTGCTACATTTTCTAATGAAATAAATTGCATTCTACTGCAATAAATTATTGACTTAAAATATCTTTTTACTTGCATTGCAATATTTTCATTACAGTTTTTATATTCCACATTTTGAATTCTATTTATATATGGTTTCATTTTATCATAATTCCAATTAAATGCACCAACTGATTCCCATAGATCAAAATCCTTTTTCAATCCACTAAAATGTAGCATAAAATTAAGTTGACTTGAACCACCTAATCCTTTGCCACGTGGTATAAATTGTTTCTGTATTAAACGATAATTTATAAATTTAGTTTTAACTTGTGTTTTTAAATAAATAACATAAAATTAGAATAGAAATTAGCTATACTTGATTGATTAAGCCCCATGATGAAGATTTCTGTGATGTTGTAACAAATGACCAATCTAGAGAACTTCGCTGCATAATTGTTGTTAATATTGGTATTGTAGAAATTAATCCAAATTGATCACCAGCCTCAATTAATAAAACGGTTGTATTTTTATCTGCGCTAAGTTTATTTGCTAGTACACATCCTGCAGTTCCAGCACCGACTGTTTGCATAGACAACGAAATAAACAATTTATAAAAACATGTATATCGTTTGTAATATCTGACTATTCTTGACGGAAATTTAGCTGCAAATTTATAATTCTAATCTATATGGACATATTGATTTAATGAATGAACTGTCTAATAATAACGTAAACAATAGTTTGCTATGCACTAGATTTTTGGAAAGGATCATTTGACACAAATTAACATATAATTGTTTTATGTATTGAAATCTTCTAAAGTTACTACGAACGTGCAGATAATAAAGATGAATTGAGTAACCCGGCATTTTCGAATCAAGTAAGATTTTGTACATTATTAGTATTAATTTTATTCTTTAAACTAAATTTAATTTAACAAAATTACACACTTACATTGTCGAAAGTTTGAAAATTTGAAAAAGTACACCTAAAATATGTAGAATCAAATGACTGTTGTAATTTTGTTGTAGATAGGGCATAGATAAGGCAGTTGATGAAATAATACAAAAAATATAAAGAGAAATGATCGTACTGATGATGAGGTTGGCACTATTACATGTTTCTACTTACCAATTATGAAATCATACTCCAATTTTACTGCATCTTCAATTGAGATTCCATTAGGTATATTATCTACAGACACATATATCCATGCAGAAAACAAAAATATTGATAATAGTATTAATATACTTCCTATTGTAATAAGAACTGAAACAAGAAATACTTATTAAAATATTATAATTTGGGGAAGAACTTATAACTTATATACACAATTTTAATATTTTTAGGATGTTCATCATTTTCCGACTTTAAGAATAAATCTTTGCACTTTCGATGACTGATGAATCGTTAATAGCAAAATGTTACTGCTTAGTTATGTATACGTGAAATAAAATAATGTAATCACTAATTCAATTAGAGGAATAACAAATAAAAAATCAATACCAATTGACTGTATTTTGTTAAATAAATAATATTTTACACATGCTATGAAAGTTATTCAAAGGATACGCAATTTATGCAAAGCATATACGAAATATATTTTAATGATTTTAAGGTTCAACTTCTCGGTAGTTTGCCAATATGTTGCAAGTACGGAATAAAATATTTCGCATCCGTGTATACTCATTATCAGACCATTATATGGTAATATTTTCTCTAATTTTATCTAAAGTATATATGAAAAGAATACATACGAATGTTTTATGTGCACATAATAATCCATACCACTGTCTACGATGCAAAATACTTACTGTGAGTCACAAAACACAAACAGCGAATCGTGCACATCAATTTGAACAGAATTTAGCTATAATTATTAATATGTCTTTATGTTATCTCTACCACATCTACCAGGTATAAAAAAAACTCTTTTTGATACTGTGGTTAAACTGTACTAGTGCGTAACTATGAAGAACAATTATTGCAAGGATCTTGTTTATAGCGATAAAATGTTCAGTAAGCTGCCGCCCCTGTGTTGATTTTCTCCTCATTATTAAGTTGTACTTACAGTAATAATACAATGATATTATAATTGATGAAACCATATATCTATTCATCAGTTCTATTATACGATCTATTACAATTATTCGTTTATATAATTTAAGTACTTGAGTAGAGTGATATATAAGTTCCCCAGTTTCCAAAATAATACTGTGTAATAAATGAAAAACATTTAATTGACCATAGAAACGACAAACCACATGTAGTTCATCGAGTGATCCGAAGATTTAAATTGCTTGGGTGCGCTAAATTTCACAACGATTTCAATGAAAAGTAGCAAAGGTACTGAGACAACTATTAAATACGAATTAGGGATTATCTTCAACTATGTGTGAATACTACACATTACACAAAAAGAACTTGAGCAAAATTATTTACATTAATATGAAGAATAATGTCACCTAAAGTACATAATATGATTTTAACATTTTCCACTAAACCGGGTTCTTCATTTTAATTCCAATTTTTTGTAATTGTAAGTTAATGAGAAAATTATTGTAATGACAAAAATACGAAAGCGAACAATTCGTTTAAAAATGAAATATACAATGACAAATCAATTTGGCATAGCGGCTCATCTACTACATTTTATGAAAAAAAAAATACAACAAAACTTACAAAAACAAATGGAAAAAAAGTTAACATAGTTTATTGGCGCCAAATTCAAATTTGAAACTTTTTAAATTTAAACGATTATTAAAATAAAATTAGGCGAATAAAACGTACTCTATTCGCTATTTCGCTGTAACTATACTCTATTCGCTAGAAATGCGCATTTAAAATGCGTATTAAACATATTTTTTTGATATTTTAAAACATTTTATTCTAACGCATGCTCTTCTGGTACGATTTTTCATTTCTGACAGGTACAATTTTATTTTGACTATTCGATGTTTGCACGATGTGTCATATTGTGTGTTTTTTTTTCTTTTGCAAAATATAAAAAAAAATATTTAAATGATATTTTTCTTGTAAATTTAGTTAATTATTTTATAAATAAAATGTACTCTTTATTTTGTTGTGTGTAATTTGTTATGGTATGAAACTATCTAAAAGATTGCTAATAAATTCATATTTTTGAAGACATAAACAAAAGTGTTATTAGAATTAAAATAACAAAAAAAAAAGTATTCTATTTACAAGTAAGGCATCTAAAAAACATATTGAACAAATAAATTAAGAAAAAAATACAAAATATTCAGAACTAGTAGTTGCTGCAGTTATATCAGTCTTCATTAACCAAAGAAATATATCCTAATTGCTTCAGTTATATCATCTTCATTAACGTAAGACATAAGACATATCCATGCATTGCGTTGCAATTCAACATAAAAAAACCAATGTTATTTATGTGTATTTGATACACATTTGATATTTGTAATTTCATAACTAATCATAAATGAATACCAATTGACTGCGAATGCGAATTAAATAAGCATTTTCATTCTATCAATGAATACACGCTTGGGTCAGTTTTGCTAAAGATTGGCAACAAATTAAACTCGTCATTCTTCTGTTGTAAATCAAGCATACTTAGAATATCTGTTACCTACTTAGTTTGTTTGTTCAAGGTCACCTTGTATCGTTGTAATTTTACTTTTCCAGTTCCATTTTGAGTTTGACTTCGGTTAGATGTTAAGTTAATAAGTTTCTGTCCTTGACTAATTTCACGTGTACATATTATGCAGCATCATTACCATATAGATATATACAATATATATATATATATATATATATGCGATTTCCAATTCTCATATGTCACCAAACCAAACTTGAGTGTCGCAACTGGAAAATATACCTATTCAATATTTGTGCAACTGATTTGCACATTTACTATTCTGTTTTCAATTAAACAAATATGTATAATTTAAATATTCACAGCAAACACCATGTAATTACAAATTGTTGTATTAAATTTTAAACATATGTTGTTTTTTAATTTCTTTTAAGGTATACATCTCAAATTAACAATACTGAAAATTATGATTTATATTATTAAAAACTAAAATTATTGCAATGTTAAAATATTTAAATTTAACACCAAATAGTTTATTAAGTACAAATGTAAGTACGTGCTCTTACTTATATAATGATTCACGTTATGGATACTTAACAGATAATTCAAAATATTGCATTGGTGAAGAATGAACATTCGAGCTACTGTTAATAATTTGGTTAAAGTGATTCAATTATCAAAATTACCTCAACTGGTTAAAATGTATTTCAGAATTCAGGTCTTAATATTGTAGGGACATATAAGTCGTAATTCTATCAAATGTACAAAAAAAACGAAAAATAACTTATTAAAAAATACATTTTTGTGTTTCAAAAGATCGAGGATAATTGGAATATATACATTTAATTAACATTAGTATAGCATAGAATAATCTTTAGTCACAAATATTTATGTGATATGGGATGATATGTTGATTAAAAAAAAATTATGCAATAGGCAAAGTAGTATTGAAATATAATCTACATTAAATTTAATTTATTTTTAAGATTTTATTCCAATAAAACGTAGATGATCGTTGCTATACTAACAAATATTTGTAGACCCAGCATCTTCGACAATAGCACAAGTTAAAATACTAATTACAGAAGTACTAGGAGTACATAATCGTACAACGAATACCGTGTTTTATAAAAACAAAAAACTCATGCTTTCCGTTCATAAAACACGTGCATTTTTGAAGCATCCGGTATGTATACACCAATTTATAAATTATTGCAAACATGTATATAATTGGTTCCTTTTCATTCCATAGTATAGCAATTCGAGGGCGAAAATACAATTTGTTTAATTGCAGATGTCATAGGAGTACATAAAACGAAACACGTGTTTTATATAATGAACATCGCGTGCTTTCCGTTTACAAAACATGTGCATTTTAAAATTTGATTCTATTTATAATCACATGCTCGCCCTATTCTGTATATATGCTACAATTTATGAACGCCTGATATCAGAATATAATTGGTACTTTTTATTAAATAGTATCGAAATTAGAGGCGAAAATACAAGTTTATTTGCGATGTATTGGGTTTTTATAAAATATTCTAATAAAGTTATTCAAATTCAGACTGAAATAAACAAAAAAGTGGACTAGAGTAGACTAGATGCAGTTCATTAAATCGCTATCATTTTGTGGTAAAGCATTCAATTTGGTTTGCATTGTGAAAATAAATAGAATTTAATGCTTATCTATCAGTAATCTTGAACTTTTCATTAAAATCAATTACTAGTAATTTCACTTTTCATATTAACTTTTACGCGTCAAGGGCGTTTAGGTAAGCATTACTATGATATAGTTGTTTCTAATACGCATATTATATCAAGTAACTATAATTAAAATTTAACAACACATGAAAATATATCATAATTATCCAGTTACAAATTTGAATATTTCAGTAGAATGGTGCATAAATATTATCCATCTACCTAATTTATTGTTTAGATGTTTTTTTCAACTAGACGACATTAAATTCATCTCTTTAGCCTCGATCACACACAATTAATAACATATATCATTACCGAGTTGCCGGCGACACCACATAGAGTTAAATGATGGGTTAAGTAATCTCGTTCATTTTATGTGAACTATAATATTTGACAAAAAAAAAATAATTCAAAATTAAGTGCTTAATTAATTATTTAGAATTTATTTTGAAATGTGTTATATCAAAAATATCAACTTAAATTAATTTTAGCTTTTAATATAACATTTAATTAAATCCAAATTTAAGTAAGTTCAATTGTAACGAAAAATATAAACGATAACAATTTTTCAATAAGTATTTTAAACAAAATTAATTAAACATAAAATCAAATGCTTTAAATAAAATTATATGTAATTAATTAATTCTTATTAATAGAATTTAAATTAGTAACAATAAGTTGATATTAAGAATTGGAATTATTTTTAATATATCAATTTGATGTAGCATATTATAAATTAAACTGCCCCATAATAAGCTAATAATTTTATTTATAGAAACAAAAATTTGGTAACAAAAACGTAAATTTTATACTAGATGAGTAACGGTGAAAATTTAAAAAAATTTATAAATAGAAATTTAATAATTAATATTATGATTTAGTATATTATTTTCGTTATAATTGCAATTGAAAAAATCATAAATTTCAAATAAAAAAAAAAATTATAAGCCGTAGATTAGACCATTAATAAAGATGATGTGAGAATAAATTATTTGATTTTTTATTGTTGGCACAGAAGATTTGAGTGCATGACATAAAGTTTAATGTTTCTTTTTAAAATAAAGATTCAAATGAAGATGAAATACAAAATATGAATACAGAATAGAGATCTTTATATAATATTGTTGTTAAAAATAAATATAATATTTACTATAGAATCTGTACGTTAATTACAAATTGATAATGATACATGTAAGTTCATTTCTTATACACAACATTATATAATAAAATATATAATAAAATATTAATTGCAATTGTTTTTAATTTTTTATTATATTCCACAGCCGCTTGCTACTGCAGTTTATCTGTTATATATGATTTTGTTATTTTATTCTAAATATGACAATTTTAATAAAAATCATAATTCTATGATTAAAATGAAAAATTATTTTTTTTTAAAATGTATATATTATTTAGTTTATCAGATTAATGTTTAAAATAAAAATTATTTAAATACCTATATTTTTAATTTCTAAAGGAATGAAAATGAGTAAATTATTAAATAATTAAGTTGTTCGAAAAAAATTTAAAAAAAAAAAACAATTATATTCAAGCAATATAAATTATTAAAAACAAAAAAAAAAAAGAGAAGCTATAAAAATATCTATGCAAATTGTAGCTGACGATCGTTACAAACATTTTCAATTTATGTTTAATCATTTTTCTGTTATTTTAAAATTAAAATTTTCTTAGTAATATTTGATAATATGATAAATTTTAAATAGCTAATCCAAATACAGAAACAATGCAATACATAGTTTTGTTCTCCCAACGTACAGTACAGGATCCATCGGTTTCATTATTCCAAAAACATGAACTAGCTGTGTGTAAACCTGCTCCATTTTTTTGCATAATCATACATGTAACTGTTAATAAAAGAAAAACAAAACATTATTATTATTAATATTTAACTAGTACACATATATATATTTAATTTATA